>CM042570.1:4667500-4817500 GCA_023630585.1 Cranoglanis bouderius
ACAGTAGGCAATTCTACATGTTATTCTCTGGTTAAGACGTGTTCATCTGTTTCTTGGAAGCTTATTATAATCCTTAGGTTTCATATGAGATATCATAAAAATGGAATCAATACATTTTGCATGATTAAAAAATATTTTTCAGTTCTTATGTAGCTTCTAAAGGGCATTACTAAATGGGGGGAAAAAAAAGAAAAGATCTTTAAACCAAATAACAATTTACACCGATCATCCTGTTCAAAAGTTTACACCCCCCTGGCTCTTAATGTATCGTGTTGCCTTCTTGAGTATCAGTGAATGTTTGCACCTTTTGTGATAGTTGTGTACGAGTCCCTCAGTTGTCCTCAGTGTGAAAAGATTGATCTCCGCATCATAGTCACTGTTAGAAAGGGGTCAAATATGCAGAAGATGCTGGAAAAGCAAAGAATGCGCAGGACCTGGAGGATTTTTCTGAAGAACAGTGGGCAGTTTAACTGTTCAGGACAAACAAGGGACTTATGAACAACTATCACAAAACATAAAAACAGTCGTTGATCATCCAGGTAACAACACACAGTATTAAGAAGCAGACGTATGTAAACTTTTGAACTGGTTCATTTGTGTAAATTCAGTTATGATTGTGTCTTGTGGACTATATGTCAACATATGTTATGTGAAATAGTTTATTCAGCGCAGTACTAAATGTACTAAAAAAAACAAAATGCAATTTTTATGATCCCTCTCAGTTTTATTTTGCAAGGTGTATGTAAACTTATGACCTCAACTGGTTTTCCTCGAACTGCTTTTCCCCATACTTTACTCAAATAACTGGTTTTCTGCAGTCATGTTAAACACTTGGTGCTTGCTATAAGCCCAGAGTAAATATTTAGGTAACGTTCCACAATTAAATTAAAAAACTTGCAACAATTATTGGCACCCCTATGAAAAATATATTTGTAGTCTATTCCCATTGATATTTTTAGTACACATGGGTGACTCGGAACAGGAAATTGTTCAACCATGACTTCCTGTTTCACAGGGATATAAATATAAGGTAACACATAGGCCAAATTCCCTTAGTCATTTATAACAATAGGTAAGACCAAGGAATATAGCTGTGATGTGCGGCAAAAGGTTGTTGAGCTTCACAAAATGGGAAGTGGCTATAAGAAAATAGCACATGAGAGCAGAGTATTTTTGTCAATTTTTTTTTTTAACAAAAGATCAAAAGATTAAACAATAAAGAAAATTTGTCACAGCCTTCTTTGCTCATATTTACCAAGGGTGCCAATATTAGTGGAGAGCACTGTATTTATATTTTAAATATATGAAATTCATATTGTCAGCTTAACCCAGCGACATCTGGGTCGTTCAGGATTGTTTATTAATTTTAGCCCCACAGTGAATCTGAAATGATGGAAAGCAAGCAGAGGAGCAATGTGAGCGCTTTTTTTGTAATATTTATTAAGGTTGTAAAGCCAAAACTGTGTTGAACATCTCCTTTGGATATATTCATTTTGAAACAAAATAGGAAGGAATGCAACATACACAAATCCTTAACGTGCACTGAATTAGTTAGTTACGATAATTAAGGAATTTGTAGTAAAAACTAAATTAGGAAATGTTTGGCTGGTATTTTTAAGTGTGCGCACTTTTGCACTCAGCTGTACAAGTTCCACTGTGTGTGTGTGTGTGTGTGAGAGAGAGAGAGAGAGAGAGAGAGAGAATGAATGAGAATGAAAATGAATGAGAGAATGAGAATGAATGAATGAGAATGAGAATGAATGAGAATGAGAGAGAGAGAATACTACCAGCACAAACGCTCCACATTGGTAAATCTCCAGTGTAACCCTTCACCCCAGTGGAATTTACAGTGTAACAGTTATTTTATTTTTTTTTTTTACCACCATAAATGTCACATACCAGCACTGATTCACATACACATATCTTTATTCAGCTGCCAAAGCAAGTACAGTACAGTTGACCAATCATTTATTAGGGCTAAAGGCAAAACAATAGGAGTGAAAAAAATTTTTTGCATGAATAAACAATAGCTTATTAAACTTATTTTTAAAAATGTATTCTGAATAATCATACATAACAGTTTCATTATTAGAGATTACTGCAGAATGTAAGATCATTGCAAGCAGACGTTTTAATATACAAAGTCATAAAATTATACATTACTAAGTTATTATAAAATGTATAATGTAATGATTAATATATTTATTCATTATAATATAACTATCTTGCCACCTACACTGCTGGTTTTCTTTTCTTTTTTTTTTAATTTTTTCTTTTTTTTATTTATTTAATTAATTAATTAATTTTTATTTTTTAGGACGAGGAGCTCGGCAGTTTTCTTTCTAATCTGCTGAAGAAAGGACTTCCCTCCGGATTGTGAGTGTCTACTAAGATTGTCCAAAATGAACGAATAAACCTTTTGTAAAAAATGAATAATTTTTTTTTTTTTTTTTTAATTACACAATTTCACTTCCCCAGAATGTGTTACTCTACAAAAAAAAAAAAAAAAAAAACCATGAGTATGTACAGCCTCTCTACACTGCAAGAGACTCTGTATACAGTTACAGATTACTTTTAGGATCTGAAACCTCTAGAGTGCTGTGTGTGTGTGTGTGTGTGTGTGTGTGGGTGTGGGTGTGGGTGGGTGGGTGGGTGGGTTTATATGCAAGCATGTACACAGATATGTAATAAACTTTTTTATATGTATATATTTACACAGTTTTATATCTACACATTCATTTTGTATATGTGTATATTTACACACCTTACCCAATTAGCATAAGATGTTGCAGTAAATATATATTTACACTATACAGACAGTATATTCAGTATTCAAAAGGTCACATTGTCTTCACAAGTTCACTGCTCACTTTCTATTTCTATCATATTTCATATATTATATATATACAGCTATGGTTTGCCGTGGTAAGTATGGCAACAGAATTCCTCACCTGGAGAGAGTTTAGGAACAGCATACAGTGCATTTTTATTTCGCACCGACAAAGATTGGATTAGATTGGATAAGTTTCTAGATAAACAAGAATTCCGCCATTTCATTTTATTCACAACTTCACTGATTAAAACAGAAGCATCTAATTTAAACCTTAAGATTGCACACCATGATGGACTCCTCTGTCTTTAAAAAAAAAAAAACCCACATCTTTTCAGTCCTGTAATCATCCATAAGGTTTCCTTTTCTTCGACTAGCATATAAATGTTTCCATTGAGGAATAAACTCAGCTGCCATTTTGGTAATTGAAACCCCCTCCCTAAATGAACTCCTAACTAACATTTTCATGGTTGTAGATGGAGTTGTTACGATGTCACAGTTTCATTGGTTTGTCAAAGTGTTTGATTGGATGGTTGCACCACGGCTGACTTTTTCAAAGTACCGATTAAAATGCATTTCCGTCTATTGCCATCTACCCAGTCAAGGTCCTCACTCCAGTGGTTTTCATCCCTTGGATTCTCCCTGGACATAAATCCTCCTAGAGCAACCTCCGTTTCTTGATATGGGACGCGAGTGCACTGTAAACCCTTTGACCGTTGTAAACATGTTACATTGCTACCTCTGCTGCCACTCCTAGCATGTTTCTAACTGTAACATACACAATGGTGATATCAAACACACAGAAGAACACGACATGGCCAGAAGTAAACCATTAAACCATTAAACCAAACAACTATTTTTGGCCAGGCAGCGCTGCACAATGCTGCTCTAGTTACTTTTTTTCTTCCCCTTTCCTTTCACCCACTCTCTCTTTCAACTTGTAACATGATAAATACATTGTACATTGACATTGTATGAGATTTTATGGAAAAGTCATTGGATTTCATCTTTTGTTTGTTTGTTTTTTGTTCAATATATATATACAAGAGTTTTGTACAAAGATTTCAAAATGATTTTTTTTTCCTTAAATTTTCAGCACCAGGTCACTTTATTATCATTTCAAACACTACTGGGGTTAGAATATTTCACCAGAAAAATCCTTCCAGTGCACTCATAAGCTGTATGAGTCACACGCTCCTCCTCATCTCGACAAATGGAGTTGGCTTCTTCACTGAGCTTGTAACCTCTCTGAGATGGCGTAGACACCTCTTTTCTTCTTTGGCTTCAGCCTCCTGAAGTTCCATTTGCAGTTCCACTTGCAGTGGCTGGTGGCGAAGTAATACAGCACAGGGTCGAGTAGGCTGTTCAAGCTGACCAGCGCCATGGTAACACGCCTCGCTTTGTAGATACCATCAGCTAGCACGCAGTTATGGATGACCTGAGTTCGCCACAGCACGTGCAGCAAGTACACTAGGTGGTAGGGCAAGAAGCAGAGGACTGTGATGGCCAGGATGGTGTAGATGATCCTCAGGGCACCGCGAGCTGTTCGCGTCTTGATCCGCGCGATCCGACGTGCCACCACCGGGTAGAGCAACAAGATGATGAGTGAGGGAAGCAAGGCGCCGAATACCATGCTGTAGGCGCTGTATGGAGCCAGATTCGTCTTCCATTCGTCCTCTGAAAAGTTCTCGAAGCAGCTCGTCCGCCCCTGGGTGGTATGCATATCCGGAGATGTGAAAATGAAGGCTAAAATGGTCACCCCTCCAAGCACCCAGATGCAGGTGGACACGGCGGCAGCGCAGCGCGTGTTCCGGAGCCGCAGGTACGTGTGGGGATGGACGGTGGCCAGGTAGCGGTCCACACAAATGCAGCTCATGAAGGCGATGCTGATGTAGACGTTGGAGAAGAACAGCGTACCGGTCAGGCGACACACCACGTTTCCGAAGGTCCAGTCGTTGCCATTGAGGTGGTAGTGAATGCGGAAAGGGAGGACACACAGGAAAATGGTGTCCGCCACTGCAAGGCTGATGATGTAAACGCTGGAGGGGGACTTGTGCTCTGTTTTGAAGATGAAGATGTAAATAGCTCCCAGATTCCCCAGCAGACCGAACACCATCACGAGGATGTAGGTGATGGGGAAGAGGTAGAACTGGAAATCGGCAGTCCATTTGCCGTCACACGAGATGTTGTTGGAGGTGTTCATCGTCGAAGGTTTTTCTGTTTTCTTTCATAAAATTAAGGCAAAAATATGTATATATATATATAAATAGTCAGTTTTACTTTTGATTTTAAAGTTTTTTGAAAACATCACACTCATAAAAATAAAGGTTCCAATTACAACCAAAAAGGGTTTTTCAGCCTGATGCCATAGGAGAACCCTTTTAAGTTGCAAAAGAACCTTTTACTGTCAAGTTCTTTAGAGAACCATCTATTTACTGGTGCTTTAAAGATCCCAGAAATGGTTCTTCACAGCAGTGCCAAAAGGTTATGTTATCGTAAGTTCTCTAAAAAAAGAAAAAACCCCTTAGTTAGTGCTTTAAGGAACCAAAGTAAGAGTGATGATAGGAGAACCTTTTCCAGTCCCACAAAGAACCTTATAAGGTTCACTTTAACCTGTTAAGGGATGATACCTTGAAGAATCAATACACTGCTCTGAAGAACCTATAATGAAACATAAAGAACTTAAAGAACCATATAGGTCAACTCAAGAACCCGATACTATGAAAAATAGTTCATGAAAAGAAGAAGGTTCTTTACAGAACCTATGGTGCTGTAAAGAACCGTTGAAGGACCCTTATTGTTAAGAGTGCACGTCTTTATTTATTGACTGTATCACGATAAACTCAGAAAGTCGTCATCTTTCTGTTTGACTCCCGACTCTATGATCAGATCTGCTGCTATACGATAATCACAACATCCATTTTAGATCCTTATTCGAACACTAAACCTTAAAATAAACAGAATTGGTCATATAAAATCCAAAGAAGATAAGGAAACTTACCACGTCTTTTGGAGTTTTGGTGTAAATCAGTCCTCGACAAAGCGATCACCTGACATGTGCGGGTTTTTTTTCCGCGCGTCTCGTCAGCCACCTCGCTCAGACACTGGTGGAAAACGTTTCTTTCACCTCTGTGGTTCACACTGAACATAAAAAAAACATGAAGACAGGAAGTCATGAGGCAAACGTTCTTCCCCCAACCTCTGCTCTGTAAGTCACACTCAGAAATACAGAGGTGTTCTAATGAAATTTGGACCGCTGACCTTCACCCACTGGGGCACTGCTGTACATATTATACGTAAATTATTTCTATTTATTCACCCTGTTTTGTGTGTAGCGCTCTGTGGGCTTGTGTTTGTGGTCAGTCATTGAGCAGACACGGTGCAATCGCATGTGCTGCAGATTTCTGTGGGTGAGATTAGACTACATTAGATTGTTCACATCACCCCAAGCTAAAATATACAAAGAAAAGAATGTACGGTGCCTTTCAATATTACTGCCACCTTTCATTAAAAAAATAAGCAAATGTGATTGTATAAAATGAACATTACACACGATAATTCAGGTTTTCCACTCAAACAATGAGAGACTATTTACCTTTGTTCTAACAAAAAATGTTGTCATTAGAACTTTTTTTTAATAATCATATTTTCTCTGAAGAACATGTAAAAAAAAAAAAAAAAATTAGAAAAGGCAATATTTTAAATAAAGGCAGAAAATGGTCATTGTTCAAAAACTATAATTATATTGTTTTACAATCGCACTCACTCCCTAGGAACTCTGTCTTGAACCATGTCCTGTTTCCCTGGGGTATAAATATGAAGTTGCACACATGTAAAATCCCACTGTGTGAACTTTTAACACAAGAGATGGTTGTTAAATTGCACAGACCACAGTGAGGTTGAATTCTCAAATCTGATTGGTCTGAAAGTTTGCATTATTTTTGTGTAACTGCTCGGCTCAGACAGTTCTGTCTGTAACATGAGCGATATGTTTACATTAATACGTTCATTCTAATGCGTTATTGTTTCTATAGTAACGACTAAATACATAGTGACTTGCTCTACATATTCTAAGACTAATAATACATAACACCTCCAGAATTAGGGGTACAAATCCCACCTCTGCCCTGTGTGGGTGGAGTTTGCATGTTCTCCCCATGCTTCAGGGGCTTCCTCTGGCTATTCCGGTTTCCTCCCACAGTCCAAAGACGTGCGTTGTAGGCTGATTGGTGGGGAGGGTAGATCATAGGTCAGACCATGTTTTTTTTTTTTTTTTTTCTTGTTTTTTATACCACTTTTATACCAACAAGTAGTTTGAAAGTGCTGCAAGAAAGAAGCCCTTCCTGAGCACATCTCACAAACTGCAGCACTGAAACGTCACCATGCATCATTAGAACTACGGATGGCATTGGGTGTTGTGGTCAGATGAGACTTTTTGGTTCAAACAACAATGAGCAAGTTTGACAGCACAAATGGGGCCTACAAGGATATACAGGTGCATCTCAATAAATTAGAATGTTGTGAAAAAGTTCGTTTATTTCAGTAATTCAACTCAAATTGTGAAACTCGTGTATTAAATAAATTCAATGCACACAGACTGAAATAGTTTAAGTCTTTGGTTCTTTTAATTGTGATGATTTTGGCTCACATTTAACAAAAACCCACCAATTCACTATCTCAACAAATTAGAATATGGTGACATGCCAATCAGCTAATCAACTCAAAACACCTGCAAAGGTTTCCTGAGCCTTCAAAATGGTCTCTCAGTTTGGTTCACTAGGTAAATCACATACAGTTCACAGAGTGCTGTATCCAAGCATGTTAACAGAAAGTTGATTGGAAGGAAAAAGTGTGGAAGAAAAAGATGCACAACCAACCGAGAGAACCGCAGCCTTATGAGGATTGTCAAGCAAAATTGATTCAAGAATTTGAGTGAACTTCACAAGGAATGGACTGAGGCTGGGGTCAAGGCATCAAGAGCCACCACAAACAGACGTGTCAAGGAATTTGGCTACAGTTGTGGTATTCCTCTTGTTAAGCCACTCCTGAACCACAGACAACGTCAGAGGCATCTTACCTGGGCTAAGGAGAAGAAGAACTGGACTGTTGCCCAGTGGTCCAAAGTCCTTTTTTCAGATGAGAGCAAGTTTTGTATTTCATTTGGAAACCAAGGTCCTAGAGTCTGGAGGAAGGGTGGAGAAGCTCATAACACTGGACTTCAAGCAACTTGGGCTAAGTTTCCACAGTCTGTGATGATTTGGGGTGCAATGTCATCTGCTGGTGTTGGTCCACTGTGTTTTTTGAAAACCAAAGTCACTGCATCCATTTACCAAGAAATTTTGGAGCACTTCATGCTTCCTTCTGCTGACCAGCTTTTTGAAGATGCTGATTTCATTTTCCAGCAGGATTTGGCACCTGCCCACACTGCCAAAAGCACCAAAAGTTGGTTAAATGACCATGGTGTTGGTGTGCTTGACTGGCCAGCAAACTCACCAGACCTGAACCCCATAGAGAATCTATGGGGTATTGTCAAGAGGAAAATGAGAAACAGGAGACCAAAAAATGCAGATGAGCTGAAGGCCACTGTCAAAGAAACCTGGGCTTCCATACCACCATGCCACAAACTGATCACCTCCATGCCGCACTGAATTGAGGCAGTAATTAAAGCAAAAGGAGCCCCTACCAAGTATTGAGTACATGTACAGTAAATGAACATACTTTCCAGAAGGCCAACAATTCAATAAAAATGTTTTTTTTTTATTGGTCTTATGAAGTATTCTAATTTGTTGAGATAGTGAATTGGTGGGTTTTTGTTAAATGTGAGCCAAAATCATCACAATTAAAAGAACCAAAGACTTAAACTACTTCAGTCTGTGTGCATTGAATTTATTTATTACACGAGTTTCACAATTTGAGTTGAATTACTGAAATAAATGAACGTTTCCACAACATTCTAATTTATTGAGATGCACCTGTATATATATGATCAGCCATAACATTAAAACCACCTGCCCAATATCGTGTAGGTCTCCCTTGTGCCACTAAAACAGCTCTGACCCGTCGAGTCATGGACTCCACAAGACCTCTGAAGGTGTGCTGTAGTATCTGGCTACAAGACGTTAGCAGCAGATCCTTTAAGTCCTGTAAGTTGTGAGGTGGGGCCTCCATGGATCGGACTTGTTTGTCCAGCACGTCCCACAGATGCTCGATCGGATTGAGATCTGGGGAATTTGGAGGCCGAGTCAACACCTTGAACTCTTTGTCATGTTCCTCAAACCATTCCTGGAAAAAATTTTTGCAGAGTGGCAGGGTGCATTATCCTGGTGAAAGAGGGCACATTCATTAGAGAATACCGTTGCCATGAAGAGGTGTACTTGGTCTGCAACAATGTTTAGGTAGGTGGTACATGTCAAAGTAACATCCACACGAATGCCATGACCCAAGGTTTCCCAGCAGAACATTGTTCAGAGCATCACACTGCCTCCGCCGGCTTGCCTTCTTCCCATAGTGCATCCTGGTGCCATCTGTTCCCCAGGTAAGCAATGCACATGCAACCGCATCAAGGCCCCAAGGCATCAATCAGCCTTGGGCTCCCATGACCCTGTCGTCGGTTCACCGATTGTCCTTCCTTGGACCACTTTTTTTGTTAGGTACTAACCACTGCATACCGGGAACACCCCACAAGACCTGCCGTTTTGAAGATGCTCTGACCCAGTCGTCTAGCCATCACAATTTGGCCCTTGTCAAGGTTGCTCAGATCCTAACGCTTGCCCATTTTTCCTGCTTCCCACACATCAAAATTGTGAACTGCCTAATATATCCCACCCCTTCATAGGTGTCACTGTGACGAGATAATCAATGTTATTCACTTTACCTGTCAGTGGTTTTAATGTTAGGGCTGATCGGTGTATCAGATCATATTACTGCTAAATTAATTGACACTGCATTTGAAACGAAAACACACCATACTGATTTTTGGACATAATGCAACGACAACGCGCTTTGTACCTGGAGTTGTCAAATCAAATCAAGACGACCTTCGTCGAGAACTCCTTCACTTCATCTGTACCATACATTATTCAAGAAGCACTTTAATGGTAAGTCTTTTCTACTGGCTGATACTCAGATGTGATATGTGACATGACAAGCTTGGAGGTCGTTTTTATTGCTTTTAATGATTTGTACTTCCAGAGAGTTGCGGTGAGGAACTGAAACAAGCTGCTGAATAAGCCTGAAGCCTCTCTTGACCTACTTCAGAAGTGCTTTCAACATGCTCCTGAAGATGCAAACCATAAGAGAATATGAACACGCATCTGTTCTTATTACCTTATCATCCATTATATGAAACCATGTCTATGGGTTCACATTACTATTGTTTTTTTAAAGTCTGTTTATCGACAGCCTTCTGTAATTAACTTAATATGATGTGTCGTGTTTTCTAATATGCAACCTTGCATTATTAATCATTTCTTCTGTGATGCAGTGTGCACTTTGCTAATGGATTTAACACAAAGTGAGGCATGAGATTTCTAGTGTGCATGTATTTCATCTCTGGATTTACAGACGTTTTAAGATTTAAAGATGATTTAATCTAACACTGTACCATCTGTTACACAATCTGACATTATCTGTATCTGTGAAGACCTAAACCATAAGGATTTTTTTTTTTTTTTTACTCCAAGAAATAGAAATCGTGTTTCTGACAGTTCCTCAACCTCAGCTGCATCACTCAAGTTCATAACTGGTTTCAGCTAGAAATATCCACGGGACTGTATTTGTTTGTTTTTTGTCTGTTTGTTTGTTTTGTTTACATTTACCTGCAATATTTCCAACAAATTGACCTGATTTGAAACCCCTGCAACCCTGACCAGGTGTTTACTAAGGATGCTGTAAATGCACTGCAGGTTCATGTTAATCTACAAACATGTAAAAAAAAAAAAACCTCCCACTCACATCTTTTTGTTGTTGTTGGATCCTGCAGGATCCCAGTCTTGATGCATACCTTTCTGGCAAGCTTTCCGGCAAGCTTTCCAAAAATAATAATAATAATAATAATAATAATAATAATAATGCATATTCTATTTGGATCTGTATTTGTGTATATATATTTTGAATATATATATATATATATTTGTGTACCAAATAATGTTTTTGTATTCAGTTAATCCCTAATGCCCAGTTTGCCTTACCTAAATATGATCAAAATTAATATGCAAAACTGCAGGAAATGCCACGTTTAATCATCAGGTGTTTTTATTACACAAGCAGTACACCAGATGGCGCTGTTCATTCGAGTTCTGCAGTAATGCAATATTTGTCCTTTATTTCATATTCATTTTCACTCTGGATTAGAAAGCACATTTTTTGGATTACATCGCTTTGCTTTCATTTTAACCTTAGTCACATCTCTTATATGATGAAATGTGCATCGGATTTTAAAAGAGAGAGAGAGAGAGAGAGAGAAGTCTAGAGGCCAAATGTTCCATTAGTGAATCCTGGCACATAATCTGTTGATGGAAGGGGCAGTCAGGGACATAAAGTTGGATTTGAGTCAATAAAAAAAAAAGCATGTAGAAAACTACACACGGAAGATGTCTGTAGTGAAGATTCCAGTGAAGGCTTATGGGATGAACGAGGCATTGTTCATTCTGGCCTTTATCTTTGCATCATGTCTATTGATGTCTCAGCACTTCGGAGGCGTCCTACACTTCCTCTGTGGATGCAGCTGGCATTCGGTTTGGAAAATGATTCAATGTGTACCCATTATTTCTAATCTCGCCTCTTTAATTGTCTGGGTTTTTATTCCCCTTTACAAAGCTGAGGACTCAGATATTCAAAGAATCCTGGAGGAACCGTTTTTCCTAAGAGTGATGGTGTGTACGTTCTTATATTGACTGTTAACTACTTATATTATCTGAACTCTCACCGCCTTCCTTGTACATCTTCAACTTTAAAATGCACTGGCTTTTTTCTTTTTTTTTTTTTTTTTGGATAGACTTTTATAAGGTGTGTGTCTTTGTCATCCTTCCAGCTGCACTATCTCTCTCTGACCCTGATATGCTTCTCTTGGCTTCAGACTGACTATGACTTCATCCACTATGACTTCAAAAAGTCTGTTTGGACTTTGCAGTTTACAGCGTCTATATTCTTTATATTGCATTCTGAGCCTGCTTATGTGATTAGGCTCGCTCTAATGCGATTAACACAGATTTGCAACAAGGTCAAGCAAATGTTTAAGCGACAGCTCAGTTCTTGTGATCTTAAATGGCTCCAGGATAAATTTCTGCACATCGGCACTTTTTAGCGTGACCAACGTTATGGTTAAGACATTCAAGCACGTTTTGGGGTTTTTCAGGTTTTTATTTTGTAGGCCTACTTATAGGGGGACACGTCTCAATTTTTAGCCATTATTGAACTTTCTATAGATTAAGTTTTAATTGTTGTAAATCTGCTCGATCCAACCTGCTCCTGGAAAACCCGTACAGCATTACCTATCCGAAACGAAACGAATTGATCAACAAACTCATTTTCTTACTTACTGATTAGAATTAACAGGGACTGCAGCCTGGCTGAAGCTAAAGAATAGCTGGGATTCCAAGGACCATGGAATGCCCCAGGAGGTGTGTGATAAATGAATGAATACGCCTGAAGCAGAGCCAGAGGACAGAACTGCAGCATGCGAAGGAAGAAACCATAAGAAAATGCCGAGGATGGGTTGGCCACATGCTTCACAAGCCTACCCAACAAATGTTTCCAGACAAGCCCTCACCTAGAATCCCCAAAGCAAGCGGAATAGCGTGTAATACTTGGTGCCGAGACCCGGAGGTGAACATCGAGAGACTCGTGTAAAGGAGGGCGCAGGATGGGAATGGCTGGAAGACACAAGCCCCAGGAGGTGTATGAGAAATGAATGAATAAGACTGAATAAATCAGTCTTTAGCAAGCTCACTAAGTGCCTCTAGCAGTAGTCATCCCCCATCATCGTTTGTATATAGAGGCTAATTGATGTCCTGCTTCTCTGGGAGCACGAGGTCATTGCAAATGCACCTGAATGTGTTTGTATGGCACCAGGATTCAGCAGCAGGGGTCAGGAGTTCCACACAGTATTGTGCCTTCCCTGAAGAGAGACACCTGATTCACTTACCATTACTAGGTTTGGTAGGAACTCATTGACTTTTTCAGCATGTACCCACCAGGTTTATCCTTCAACCTGGGCATGAATGATCCCTTGGTGAGAAGCAAAGCTTAAAGCATTTTTTCCCTCCAACCTAATCTTTATCTACAACATCTGTAGTCTATTTCTGATTACCACATATTTCCCTGTACTGACAAAAAAAAAAGTGTAGAAATCCTAAACTCACTTTTCGAAGAAGTCTAGGACCAGATGTTGGAGCGTCGACGAATATTTACGTGGAACATATTCTGCAGAACACGTTCATGAATATTTCAGGTAAAAGAATTCGGAAATTAGGTTCTAAATCAGCCAATCGTTTATTCTGTAAAAGATGGGCCTAGGTTAATAACCAGAATGACTTTTTGCTGTCATTCTGTCCTACATAAGGACTGTTTTGGTAAGACTTTTTCTTGTGTATATCTCATCCCAAGATTTTACTGTCACATTCTTAGGTATAAATATTTCAATTAAGCTCTGTCCCTATGACAGATGCATTAGAGATTCTACATAGAACCCTACAACAGTATTAAAAGTGTTCCATCCTTAACTATGTAAAGAATCCTGTGTAGATTAGTAGCTTCGAAATGAACAGCTGCCATTAGACTTCCATTATAAGTGAGCTCAGGTTTTCCTTTCCGTTCTTTTCTCAGTACAGGGAAACGTGTCAGAATTATTATCTGTGGTAATCTCACACACATAGGTTTAAAAAAAAAAAAAAAAAAAAGTTGAGTATGAATTTAAACTCAGAGTTGGTAATGTTAAGGCTGTTAAATTTTCCATAAAAATGGTGTATATCCACAGAGGCAGCCAAAAGCTCTTTTCTGGGTTTACATCATCTGAAATCATCTGAAACCTTGTTTTTCGCCACATAATCCACCTAAAATTACTGACCAAAGCAGACTCCACAGAAACTGGGACTTACTGGATATGCATTTATATAATACACTCTCCGACAGGAAACCTTAGCCGTAAGTGCTGAGAGGGTCTCACCCTCTCAGATCTGTTTAGCAATTCAGTCCATCTAAGTGTGTTTGGGTGGCTGAGGCAAGACGAGAAGTTGTGGACCTCAGAGATCATGGAATCGAGAGTAAACGACTCAGTGTCAGTTGAATGAGTTCAATAATGAATCTGTAGTCAGGATGAAAACGATGCAGAAGTAATCTTCTGTTTGAAAGGTCACACTGGAAATCAAATGAGGTGAAAACCAGAAAGCAAAGATGAGTGGACTAAGTAAATATTGACACTACAGATAAATAATGGATCAGATAGAGAAAGACAGAGAGAGAGAGAGAGAGAGAGAGAGAGCAGCTTTTCCTTTGAAACACTGAACGAGAAGTGTCTGGTCTGATCCGCACCAGTGGTTTTTGGTTGGATCTCGCACCTGCAGTCTGAATAATGTTACACGCCGAGTGTTCGGGGGTGCAGCACTTGGCTTCCTCTGACAGGCCAGGGAGGGGGAACGAGGAAAAATGGAGAGAAGAAAGTGAGTGAAAGTAGGTCATCGTCGCCGAGCCTCGCTTCACATCTCTCTCCAAACTGAACCGCAGCTTCCACGCCGCTCCACTGCATGTGTCTGCCATAAGAGGGAGATAAAAAACCAAAATGTGAATGAGCTGACAGACAGGAAACCCCTTATTGTCCACACACACAAGCTTCTTTTTTTATCAGATTGCGGTATCATTCATGCTCTATATGCTGGTAGTAACATTAATAGCAGAAATGTATCCGAAACTAAAGCGTGATTCTTTCCTTTCTCACCCTATGTCTCATTACATCACCTCATCTGTTGAATTCTCGATTGAATTCTCGAAGGTGTTGATTAATTTCCTATCATTTCATGGTTTGGACAGTAGTTCCAGCCACAAGGTGTATATTAACATCCTCATTCTGATATTTTCTATAAATATAGTTTCTATAGTAACAACTTACACTTGTAAGGCGGACCTTCCACATAAACAAATGTTTAAAAATGTGCATTGATTTGGTGATGTTTTCCATGAGGAGTCGATTATTATTATTATTATTATTATTATTATTATTATTATTATTATTATTATTATTATTTATGTAAGGAGTCTCCAGTGTCAACACTTTGTAACAATCAGATGTTGTAAAGCTGCAACATTAAGTTTTCCAAACTGGGACGGTCTTCAGGATGGAGGACATTGCGTTTTGTGGTTTCCTGGTAACCTGACAAGCTCTTTTTTTTTTTTGTCTTATTCTTCTTTCCTAGCGGCTGTCCCGCCTTGGGGCAGGGTCCGCATGCTGGCACGCCACTCTCCACTTATTTTAGTCCAGGGTGTCATAAAGAGCAACGTTCACCACTTTCATATCTTCTCTGATGTGGTCCATCCGGCGCTTTTTGGTTCTCCCGCGTGGTCGGTGTCCTCCAGGATCGAACTGGAGAGCGTTCTTTGCGATGGAGTGTTTGTTGCTACGTGTAACATGACCAAACCACCGCAATTGCGCTTCATGGATTATGTTCACAGTGGGCGCCACCCCCATCATCTTCGTCATCGTCACCTTCATTCATGAACCGATCGAGTGCGAGATTCCGACCGACCATCGCAACATCTTCATTTCCTTGACGTGGAGGGCCTGCTCGTGTTTTTCGTCATATCCGGCCAGCATTCTGTAGACGAACAAGCATTTTGTAAACTTTGGCCTTGAGGTGGATTGACGACATCTCCAGAGGACTCCAGTGACCTGATTCCACTTCATCCATGCTGCATTGCGCAAGTTGATGCGTCCAGAAGGTTGTTGCCCTCCGAGAAGACGAAGGACGCAAGGCATTTGAATTGGGTGGTCTTTTTTAGCTCTGGCCCTTCTCACCTAGTCGATTGTTCCAGTCCTGCATTTGATGTTGAAGGGCCATGTGATCTGCATTCACAAGCGTAACGCAATCCGCATAGAGTGTCCAGGGGTGAGGAGTTTGCAAAAAAAGTACAATGTGTTGTTCTTTAATAAGTATAAAATTGTTAGTGTTGGCGAAAAACATTGTGCTGTTATTGGAGAATAATCAAACTCTGCCATTTCCAACCTTCTAGCATTTCTGTGCTTTGATTTAAACCATATTTTGCAAATTTTTGCTATAAAACCTAAAACGAAAGCTTGGGTCAGTAGGAGATCTGTTACTGATTAGAGAACTCAACATGTGAGTTAAGCAGATGGTCCGATTTCCATACAGGATCCACGCTGTTGATCACTGACAGTGATAAATTGCTGTCATTTGCAGGTGATAATATTTTACTCGCTGTGTACAGCCGGCATGGCTTCTGCCTGCCAACAGTCCCTCGGTACTATTCACGAGCAACCTCAAATCAAAAGGTTCCCTTACTTCTTTTCCAGTTGAGGCTGCTGACTCATCAGCTTCCAAGGAATGAAAGGGAGCGAGGAAAAAAAGAAAAAAAAGAACGAAAAAGAAAGGTTGCTGTTTTTAGCTAGCTGAGAGAGAGGAAGTGAAGGAAGAGAGGTGGGAAGCGTGAGAAATCGCAATGGATTTGAGCTTGGCTAATTTTAGTCCCTGAACTCAGTGGAGGAGGTTTACATAAGAGACAGAGGAATGTGAGTGAAGAAACAGAAACAAGGAGAAACTTCTAGCACTCTTGTGCTGGTAGAACCGCAGGATTCCATAGCAAGCTCCAAAACAGCCCCGAGTCCGTTCATGCTGAGATCTGGATGCTGTTTCGGTATTTACGCATGAGCAATAATTTTCCATATCAAGCTGGAGTGGAGAGGGATTACAGGCAGTAGCTTTTAGCATGCCGGTGTGTGCAGGGGGGTTTTTACTGGAGCAGTACTTGTGATATTTTAAAGGTGCAGTTTGTACATAAGGAACAAAACACTTAGAACGTGCTTATATAGGAAAATAATCAACGAGAAATTACTGTTACCACCCTGAAGTTGATTATTTTCCAATAAATGCATGTACAGAAGTGTTTCCATTCTCTTAAACCACAGCAACAATTGCAAACGACTGCAGTTTTTATTTATCAAAGAATGACACGTCTAACTTTTTATCCATTTAAAGTTGCGGTTAATGTTGTCCACCAAAACAAATAACCTCCTGTTCAGTCGTTCTCTCACCAGCCTCTTTTTTTTTTTCTCATTCTCCAGCTTGTCACGTTATAGAGAGTGCTCTGTCCTGATGACTTTCCACTGGCGGAAAACGTAAAGTTACAGCTTTACAGCTGACTGTTGCAAATTGCTGACACTGGAGACTCCTTCCATAAATGTTAAACAAACATCTCCTTACGGGACAAACTTCGTCATGTCAATAATTACACGTATTTATTTGAATCCTTTTCCGCGAGCGACCACCGTACACGTTCCTCTGTAAGTTGTTAGTAGAGAAATGGCATTGAAATAACTATGAAATTACTGCGGAAACCTTGTAGCTGGAGCTACGGTCAGAGCCCATGCTATAGAAAATTTATCAACACCTTCTGACCAATCAGAATTGGGAATTCAACACAATCTCATCTCATTAGTTCCTTTATTCCAGGTTTCTCGTTACATTTTTGTGGCCAGGTATTTGTGCCAATCCCGGCATTTTCCTTTCAAAAAAAACAACAACAACATTAAAACAACACTTTTAATAGAGTGTCAGTTTGGGGAAAATTTGAGAATTTGTACTTAATTTTTTCTTTATTGAAATTGCAATAATAAAGAGCACTCGAAACATTACAAACTGCTGATTTAATCCTATACGGTACATCAGTGCGTATGACTGAATTGTTTTTCAAATCGTTTTCAAACACTCCAATCGGTATCTATTTACTGGATTGATCAGAGCAGTTTCATTGCAAATTTGTTAATAAATGATCAAGACACACAGGTGTAAAGAGGATTTAATCAGTTATACAGTTTTTCAGCATGCCCAGTAAGAAACCCTGTTTCGTTCACAACCCCCCGGTGTTTCCAGCTTCCTGTGTAAAGGCTTTTCCTTCTTATTTCGTGAACACACTCCCCAAACCCCCTTCACACACACCCTGCTTGGACACTCCTCTACCCCACAAAAGGGCAGAATGAGATCATTGCTAATCAGTAGCTCAGGCTCCCTACGTGAGGTACCTCGGAACAATAGCACACACTTGACAGCCTGTATTGAAACGCTCAGCCGCCCTCCCCCGGGTTGTTCCACTTCCTGTGAATTAATAACATCTTCTATTTCTGGCCGCGGCTAGGAAAAGCAAGCACTTGAAATAATCGTTTTAGTCCGTGCCATTCAAATTGACGTATGAAACAGTGCTAGTTTAATACGTCTACCTGCATTAAGGCTCTTACAATGAGAGCAGTGCTTTTGGGCTCAGCACTGAGGATTCAAATAAACTCTCATACATCGTGCTTATTAAATTTGGGACGGTTTTCAATCTGGCAAATAACCAACCATTTGCAGCCATATGGTCAAGGCCACAACAGAGATTACACCACCAAAGTGCTCAGTTACTCAGATCAGATATAAACTTCATTTTCAAGACTGCGTGTCTCATCTGTGTGTGTACAGTGTAGTTGCAAATATATATATTTTTCTTAATACTATATAATACTATGTGAGTGTCCTCTTTATAAAGTGAAATGCACCTGTATGTTGACATGAATGCTTAATTACTTAAATAATAAGATCTTGAGGTAACAAGCAGAAATGAAAAGATTAAACATGATGCGTCAGCAATCTGATAAAAATTATAAATCTAATTTAATATGGCACGTTTGCCTCGCACCTCTGGGGTTGGGAGTTCGATTCCTGCCTCCGACCTGTGTGCTTCGGGGGTTTCCTCCGGGTACTCTGGTTTCCTCCCTCAATCCAAAGAGATGCGTTGTAGGCTGATTGGCATTGCCAAATTGTCTGTAGTGTGTGAATGGGTGTGTGTGTGTGTGTGTGTGTGTGTGTGTGTGAGTGTGTGTGTGATTGTGCCCTTTGATGGGTTGGCCCCCCGTCCAGGGTGTCTCCTGCCTTGTGCCCCGAGTCCCCTGGGATAGGCTCCAGGCTCCCTGTGACTCTGTGTAGGATAAGCGGTACAGAAAATGCATGGATGGATGGATATTTTTTATCCTTTTATAGTTGCATTCAATGTTGGTGAACAGCTATAAACAGTCGTTCTCTCACCAGCCTCTCTTTTCTTCTCTCTCTTGAAGTTAATCAAACAAAAATACAGCTTGTTTGTAAGAAATTGCCACGTCTTCCTTCCCAAAGACTTTCCCATGGTGGAAAACTACAGCTTTACCTCTGATGTTTGCAAAACTCTGACACTGGAGACTCCTTCCATGATAAATAAACATCTACACGCAGAAAACGTCACTACATCAATGGCAATACATCGCTCTTTGTTAAAAGCAACACGTTTAATCTGTTTATTAATAGTCTTCGATTATGTGGCGCGTCTGCCATACACGTTCCTGTGAATCAGCGGTTCCTATGGAAACGAGTGCATTAATATAAATTTGTGATTTGCCTTGCAGTTAGCACTACTGCACCTTAACACCTTCTGACCAATCAGAATAAACAATTCAACAGCGTTGACTTAATTATTTATAGTTCATTTATGATCGCATGTTTCTAAGACTACAGAAAACAAAGGTTTGGTTGATAAGTGGACGCTGGAGAAACAAAACCGAGAAAGGGAACTCACTTTTTGTGGGAAAACAAAAAAAGTGTTGATGATTGTTAAGGTATTTCTGGCACTGCAACCTGTACAACCTGTCAAGAAAAGAGGAGTGTGATTTATTTCAGCCTTTGGACCGGAATGAGATTCTCCACCTGCTCCTCTACTCTGTGCTATTTCTGCTCAAACTAATGTAACAAGATGCCAGACCTTCCTCTCTAGTCGGCATAGATCTCACAACTCAACCCAACAATCATCAACCAAACCCACACACCGAAGTCTGAGTGGAAAAAATACTTATACAATACAAGTTATTGTACTTCTCTAATATACTTAAGTATTCTTTTGGCTTATTTATACTTTACTGGAATTACTTACTTAATTACATTTCCAGGAATACAATTTCTTCTCTCTTCCAACCAATGACTGTACGCTATAAATCAGCAGAATGGGTCCAGTTTAGCATCCAGTCATTTCGGATTGGCATCCAATCAAGTTTATAAGTGTTCTCATGATACACAATACAGTTAATGCTATCTGTGTGCATCTAAATATGTATAAGCCACCAGATTACAGTGTTGCACTTGAGGATGAGCGTCTTGGCCCTGCCTCGCTAAAAGGTTTCAATATGCTGGAGTATGCAAAGACTCGTACAGAATGAGGCATTTCCTTTGCCTCACTACAAGGCATGTTGAGGTAAGTTTAGGTAGTTTGCTAATATTAACTGGCTATATTTAACTAAGATGGTCTGTTTTCTTGCTAATGTCAGGTTAAACTAGCATCGAATTCCAATAACATAATCCGGCTAGGCATGAAGTCAATTAATCAGTTCCTCCAGGATTTTGCCATTTTTGCGATCACAGAAATTAACGCAAAATCAAGAAAACTCCACAATATTCGCAGGAGCTTGCAATTTTTCAAAAATAACCACAGATTCTGTGTAGATTTGGGCCAAGATGCATCATGTGACGTTATCACAAAACGTGCATTCAGCCAAAGCCCTCTTCAATTCACGTGCGTCAACCATGAGTACAGCTAAAAGGTCATTTACCAACAAACATCACAGCAAAAGGCAAAACAATTATGTGTAATTGCAATTTTGCCAATTCAAGCAGTTTTCTGCAAACACATTTTGAAAAAAGACGCAGCAAAACCAAGCATTTTTGGCAACAATCACAAAAAACTCAGCAAAATCCTGTACGGCTCGGTAGATGTAGCTTTATATTCGTAATGAACCAGCCAGACATCATAAGGATAAAAACCTTTAGGGGAACCAGACTCAAAAGGATTTAGCTTCTAAAAGACCTAAAGTTGAACCTAAAGTTTAAAAAAAAATGGACCGTTTGCTTATATGTATGATATTTTACGTCTGATTAATTAAACTATATAGCTTTAGTCATGTACATGACCAGCAAACCTGCAGAGATTAAATGACCAGAATAGTGTAGTTGCTATAAAACAAAAATCATCTTCAACTTTTCACATGGAAACATAATATTAACATAATTTCATCGGTTAAAAACATTTACTTTTAACAATATTTTTACTTCATCTACTCTTCAGTATTTAAGTACTTAAGTATCATTTCTCACTGCATTTCAGATGCTGTTTAATCACAATTTACCAGCTAGTCTCATGTAACCTAGCTTGTTAGCTGTATAAGATCAAACCAATCAGACACCAAGGTGTAAGTTAAGATAGTCGTTGTGTAATTACAATATAATAACTGGTCTCATGTTAACTAGCTTGTTATCTTGTAAATTTGACTTGCTGTATAATCTGAAAAGCAGATGCTGTTTATTTACAATATAACAGCTAGTCTTGTGCTAACTAGCCTGTTAGCTTGTAAACCCAGCTAATTATAATGTGAAATGCCTACTGTGGAAGAAGGAACGTTAGGTAAACTAATAACCATCAACCAAAGAAGCCCTTGGTTAGGGAAAAGCTGGTACTAGTTAGTCTCATTTTAAACCTTACTAGCTATAACATCAAATTCGTATTGTTCAATAAGAATCGTTAGCTAAACTAAATGGTAAGTTAGTTAACACTAGCACAGTGGTGGGTTTTAAGATTCTGTGCTTGTAATGGAGCTGTCAGGTCTTTGAGTCACATTTTCCCTCGCATTCAATTTCATTTCGATTTATTTAGCACAACGGATATTGTCACAAAGCAGCTTTACAGAAATCTAGATGTAGATTTATATTCGGAATGAACAAGCCAGAGGTGAGAGTCACGAGGGAAAACTCCCTGAGACAACTTGAGGATATAAACCTTCTGAGGAACCAGACTCAAAAGGATTTAGCGTCCAAAAGACAAAACCTGAAGTTAAAAAAACTGACAGTTTTGGTGTTAATATAGGGTGAACAGCATACGATTTTGTGACAAAAAAAATAAGAACCGAAAGTCTAAAACTGCTCTGAATAATAGGTGAATATTGAAGGCACTTCTGATGAATTGTTTATTCCTATGAAATGTTCCCTATTCAGTTTCAGGTACTGTTTTGCTCTGACCAAGAAGGAACCTAAAACCAAATAACAAGTTCTCCAAATAACAGCGGTCACGTCAGGACTCACACATTTATATGACTTACCTGATCACGGGTTACTGCCTGCATGGAGTTTTGTGTTTTCCTCATGTCTGTGTGGGTTTCCTCTGGGTTTTCCAGTTTCCTCACACCTCCCAAAAACATTCCAGTAGGTGGCTTGGCTATGATAAATTGCCCCTAGGCGTGAATTAGTCTTGATAAAGTGTATGTATGTGCACATGGTGCCTTTGGGATGGATGGATGTCCCATCCAGGGCATATTCCCACCTCAACCTCAGGATCTATGGGTTCTGGATCCACTTCACAGTAATACAGTGCAGTAACTGGATGATACATTTGTAAGACGCTGAGAATTTCAAGGGTTAAACAATGCGGCCAGATGAAACCTGGCTTCAGCTGCAGTATACAGTATGTAAGACTGATCAATAGTTCACAATTCCCCTAGGAGGCATGAATGAGAATGATCATTTACAACATACTGTATGATATCAAACTTTTTATTTGCTGTATCGTATTGTGTCACGTTTTAATTATAGGAAACCAGCCATTAGATGTTTGTATCACATTTTTTAGAAATTAAAAAAGTTGTGCTGTAAACAATCTTGTTGTTTTTGGCACATCGGCCTCTCAAATGAGCAAAGATCGGACTCTGACGGACCGTTAATCATTTAAGTCAGTGTAGTAAACTGAATTCCTCGGGCCATAAACTATCATAGGAGCACGGTGATCTGCTCTGGGACTTTTATAAATGCTTTAAGTATCATAGTGGTAGCTCAGTGGTTAAGACTTTGGGCTACTGATCAGAAGGTTGTGAGTTCAAATCCCAGCACTGCCACTGTTGGGCCCTTGAGCAAGGCCCTTAACCCTCAATTGCTCAGATGTGTAAATGAAATAAATGTATGTCGCTCTGGATAAGGGCATCTCCCAAATGCTGTAAATGTAAGTAGGTTTTGTTATCCAAAGAGAACGATTCAATTAGTGCACTATAGCAGAAAACAAGGCACAACAGTTTCGAAATCTTTGATTTAAATCAAAGTGAACGTTATGTACCTAACAGATGTTACTTTTTAACATCTGAGTACTTGAGATTGCTGAGCTGCTCAGCAATTGTCATATGTTTGCAGTTTCTAGGACTGTAATCTAATCTTATCTTCGTTCACATTGAACACGGTTACTGTGAATTTTGGTGCAATATCCTAACAAGAAAACAAAACAAAACAAAAAAACCCAACAACCGAATTAGCTCCTCTTTCTAATTATGTCAATTCCATGTCATTACGGCAGCAGGATACATTTTGTTTATGGTGTGCTTTTATTTTAACTATGGGGAATCTAGTCACGTGGCCTAACTGTGGCATAGAGCTTGTCATTAAAAGAAGTGTAAGTGGCCCTTTACACAGTGCTGCTCTAATTACGGCTTGAAACGCTCTTCTCCTGTGCCTTTCGTGTAATTATGTTATTTAGTGTATGAAGCTGCTCAGACAAATTTGATACACACCGCCCTGATCAGAGATGCATGCCATTTTTTGCAGTAGTTTTACCATACAAAGTGCAACTGTAACTGTATGTCATATGTATGTATAATATAATATGCTTTTTAAGTCATTAAAGTAAACAGAATTAATATTATGAACAAAAAAGATGATTATTATTAGTAAAAAGTTGCTATTTATTTGGATTTGATTACACAGAGAACCTAGAATAGAGAGGAATATGGGCAGGAGTGTGTGGAGGGTGTGTAGTGAGGTCATTTAGGGACTGTCTTAAAAGAGACAGTCCTTTTTTTTTTTCCTTTGTACAATGACATTGAATGCATTCAGATAAGTCTTGTTTGGAAACAGCAGTTGCCTGACTATTTACTGCTTTCCTGTGCAATAATTCTAAACATTGTCAGACAAAAATGATTATGCTTACGTCTATGTAATCATAACACAGATTCTTTCATTTCACAGGAAATGAAAATTGTCACACAAATGTTAAGATTTAAATAGAGAAAACATTAAAATGATATAAATGTGAATTGTTATGCCTTTTGCAGACTCCGCCAGGTTGTGTTGGATGTTGAGCTTGAGAGTTTGAGCTTTCTAATACAGATAACTGTTAAGAGTCTCGATTTCTGGAATATTCGGGCTGCGTTGTAACCGGTTTTAAAGGTAAAAAAATAAAAATAAAAAAACAGTACATGAACATGGAATTCTGTTTTGTGCATTTTTATTATATTGTTTTTAAGCCTGGAACTAATGCACCCAACTGAATATACCGTAAATCACTTGATAAAGCAACGCTTCCATAAGTAATAAAACAGATACCTGAGGTAAATAAGTAAGTAAGTAAGTAAGCAGATAAGATAACAAAAGAAGCTATGAAAAGCAGTTGCTTTCGTTTATGCTGTTTAAGCCACAAGACCCCACAGAATGCTATGGTTGTGTGCTAGAAGTGCAGCTGAGAGTCATCAGTTCAGCGAAATGATTACGTATTTTACGGCTAGGGCAATGATGCAGTCGATTAGGCGGTCCTTCGTTGCTGTCCAGGATGTATCGAGACACATTTGCGGTCACAATACAAATGTGATGTGGTCATATGTGTCGAAGACCAACTCTGGATGTGGTTTGTGTGATCGAATCACATTTTGAGATGCAATAGACCTCGTTCACACCCGTATTTAGTAGGGTCGTCACAATACCATAAACATATCTCACGATGCTATACCAGCTGAAGTAACACAATACCAAGTAGTATCATGATACCACGCAATATTGTGTTAATTCATCATTCAAATCTACAAAATGAACCAAATTTACAGAAATACATAGATATAAATGAAAACAGACAAACCGAATTTTCCTCTCAATACGTCGTTAATGAGAATGAATAACTGGCTGTTGGAAAAACTCAAGAGCAATCATACAGTTGGCAAGTGACTAATTCAGTGTGCCAGATATTTCATCTCTTGTTCCCTAGAGCAATGAAATCATAAAAATGAAAATTGTCCTCAGAGTACTAAGAATGAACACAACATTAGGAATAAATAACTGAATTTGGAAACAAACAAACAAATAAAAAATCATAAAATTGAGAACGTTAGCTCGCTTACTAGCAAACACGGCTAATTTTAGAATTTACACTCAGCGGTTAGCATAACGTTAGCTCGCTTACTAGCTTACCTGTTACAAACAGGAAATCTTTAAAGATTAAGGTAAAGAATTTAAGCTAAATGAAGTAACCTTTGTGCAGTGAGATGTGTCATTTTAGCGAAACTAGTATTAACTGCCGCACATACAACATTACTTACGGTACTACCGTACTGACGATACTACCGTTTAAAAAAATACAGTGGCATCAGCGGTATTTTGAAGCTTCAGTATCGCGATGCTACTGTAGTACTGATATACCGTGCAACCCTAGTACTTAGCACTGTCCATTTACAATCCCATCACCTAGGATGCATGTTAATACCAGGTGTGAACGGGGTCATAGCTTCTGGGTCCGTAGTTCGATCCTGAGCTCGTGTTACTATCTGTCAGAACTTCGCATGTTCTCGGCATGGCCGTGTGGACTTGAGAACGTGTCAGTAGATGGATTGGTTACACCAGATTTTCCCTGGGTGTCAATGTGTTTGTGCGTGGTAGTTTCATCCAGGATGTATTCCCACCTCACAGACAGAGCTCCTAGGACAGACTACGGGATAGAGCGCTTACTGAAAAGAAATGAATGAATGAATGAATGAATGAACGAATGAATACAGGGGCTAAATGGTGCCCAATTCATGGAATCACATTTGTATTGATTTTTTTTGTCGTTGACGTTTTCTTACAGAGCCGACACTTTAGCGACTCTCCCTGACTCTCACGCCGAGCCTGTGAAGCCGCTAAGCTCCAGTCTTGCAGTGACACTCCTCTTCTGTGGACGAGTTCATACGGACTCACTCAGGATTGCTCATATTCATTTCCACTCTCTCTCTCTCTCTCTATTTTTTTTTCTCTCTGCCTGCGATGAAATTTTTGCTTTAAACAAAAAAGGAGGACCAAATTCGCCCTTGCAAAATGACGGTGGATTTTGAAGACTGCATCAAAGATTCACCTCGCTTTAGGTAAATTATTACATCCACTTCATTTCATTGCTGGTGCTGGCGATTTGGTTTTCCAAATCTCTCAGATAAACCATTTTTACCATTTTTTTTCCTTCTTCTTCATTATCAGCCTGAAAGGAACGCTTGTTCATTAACATTAGTGAGACCCGACCTTATAATAGTACGTTGTTTTCTTTAGTGTTGTCGTTATTTTGTTTCTATTCATGTGAATGTAGACATCCCGCCTAAGATACTATTCTGGAGGGATGTTCACTGTTCACTGTGTGTCTAACAGCTTCATGGGTTCTGAGTCCACTATCTTTTAGTTTAGCATCAGATCCGGGAATAGTATCTTCTCCTCTTTATGTTTCAATCCCAAAATGAAAGAAATGAATGGGAAAAGACTGCTAAACTGCGCTGTGTTCAACAACCTGTAGTCCGGTACGGACAATTACAATGTTATCATTTTGTCTGATTCCCGCGCTCTTGAACGCGCGTCATTTTTTATGTATTTTTTTTTTTAAGAATGAAATTCGACGTGAATTAGCTGAACAAGCTTTAAAAATACACATTTTCTGTCAGGAAAAGGCTTATTGAAGCACTACTGGAAGCAAATAGTCGTTTTTTCATGGTCAGGTTGTGACATTACCTCAGCAAATCCATCCATATTTATTCTATAGCTAGTGGTAGGCTATAACCTGTTTGGTATAACGTTATAACACCCTTATGGCTGATGGCAGAGCTGTTATTAATACAGTACCTGACAGAAAGCTAATGCTGCAGTTCCTGTCAGGTGATAAAAAGAGAGAAGGATGAACAACATGATGATGGGAAACCCAGGCAGAGTTGTGAGACCTTCTCTTCATTCTGACTCACGCAGTAAGTGGCATGATGATGAAGTGGCTCCTCAATGTAGGGCTGTTCAGTATGGACGTCACATCGTGCCGCCTTCATATCAGAGCATATTTCGAATACAAAATGCTCCAAACCCATTAAAACCCAAAAATGATTTCATTTTGTTGAATGCATGTAACAAGCCATTAAAACCTAGCAGAGTGTCTTAACTTGAGTGTCTTGAGTTTCTTCAAGATGATCAGAGTACTTGAGGAAACATTCATTCATTCATCCATGTTCCACCTGCTTTTCTTCATGGTGGTCGTGGTGGCAACGTGCTGCGAAGGTCAGCCCAGACTTCCCTATTCCCAGCCATGGATTCCAGCTCTTCCTGGGAGATCCCCAGATGTTCCTGTGAGATATAATCTCTCCAGCGGGTTCTGGGTCTCCGTCCAGTGGGACGTGCTTGACACAGCTGTAGCGGAAGCTGACCAAGGGGGCATCCTTGTAAAGTGTCCAAATCGGGTCTCAAAAAAACATTGGTTTTCATTGATAGGATTGGATATAAAAGAGTAATAGGATATCGAATAGGTTACCACTAAAGGTGAATGAATCTAGGGTTGCTCAGATTCGATACTGTGCATTTGTATGGGGGCCAATTCTGACTGGCCTAAAACTCTGACTTGGTATTGCATATTTTCTGTTCTGATCCGCTACCCTGTTTAATGCTCTGAACGGATGTGATGCTGACCGACCCAACACACATCTAGCCACCTTCACGCCTCAACTTGGCAACAGAAGCTTGCAGAGAGACGGCTCAGCTACTGCTGGGACCTCCATATTGTGTCAGTATCAAGTATCAGCAATTCTCAGAGATCTGATATTGGAATCATATTGAAAATGGAAGACGTGTTGAGGACAAATTGAGGAAAATACACAATTCAGCCCTAATTCACCTGAGAATTTGTGAAGGGCCAGCTACATAAAATTCCTTGCTAACAAGCCATCCAGTGTCATCTTTAAGCATTCGGTTATTCAAATCCTTTCAAATCTTTCCTTTCATGATGAGTTCATGTAACTCACGATGAGTCCTTCAGGTAAATACTGTATTTCGAGTGCTTGATTCAGATCTCTGAAATACTTTGCTGAAAGACCATTTGCCTTTTATAATTAGGAGCTTGATCGTTTGCTTTTGTAGCTTTCATTTCTGTAGATTTCACCTCAGATTGGTCGGTTTTGTGTAGTTTGATCCCAACCTTGTGGCACACTGGAAATACATCTGGCAAAATTTTGCATGTGGAATATATAGATGTGTTTCCTCTTGTAACAAAAATGGAACATTTGGCAGGAACGGCATGCGGAGTTTTGTCTGCGGGAATCCCATTCACTGAGAGTGCACCGCTCTGTGCTAAAAGAGAAGCTTCGATTTACACAGCAACATGGTCACTGTAAGAAGGTTATTCCATGTCTGTGTGAGGGCTCTTAAGTCTGCTTGACTAATTTGTTTTTGATGTGTAAATCTGTAAAGACGAGATGTCCACTCTTAGGCTTTAAGTTACACAGGACTCGCACTTAATGGTCCTCTTTATTGTATTTTTTTTTTTTACTGTCGTGGAAAAATCCCTAAATTTATGGGAGAATGGCCTTTTTGAGGGACGTTTTATGAGGAACCGGATCATTTGAAAAGCAGTGTGTCTGATTCACATGTGTAGCCCAAATGCTGAACCAAATTACCCAGTTCCCATGCAAGTGCTCCACTTACACATACAGGAGGAGACGGACATGGAGCAAAGGAACATGGGATGGCATGAAAGGTGGGAGTCTCACACACTGGCCTGACTCTACAGGTCGTGCTGCTGAGGTTAGACAAATAAAGGATGCATGCATTCCTTTGCAGCCACATCCCCTCCACACAACCAGCTCCCATTACTGTGTACATGCGCACATGTGTGTGTGTGTGCGTGTGAAAGAGATACAGCGAGAGTGAACGTTCTGCTGTGACACTGTGTGAGAGCAGGCAGCAGATATGATCTCTGCTCCAAATCAAAGACTTCCAGACTCACTAGCAGTAATGGCTGCCATCTGGCTTTGTATCCGAGGTCTGTACAGCAAAAGGTATTTACAAGAACCTCCTCATGTTTATGTGTGAAACAAGAAAGGTTCTCTGTCAGCCTGTCAACCTATGTTCATTTCTCGACCCCCTTTTAACGATACTATTATCCATAGACAACTTTTTTTCTGCTCAAGCTTTTTAATAGTTTGTGACTGTTCTTCTTTAGTCCTGGAAGGGGATCAAATGAGGTTGGTTGACGCCCTGATTTTTATATGCAGTATTGTTTTTTTATTTAGTCTGGTGCTGAGTTTCAAGAAAAGCCCATAACTTGAAGTCATGAAGTTTCGTAACACTATTGAAAAGGTTCCCAGACCAAAAGAGCAGCTTGAGAGGAGCCTGGTGCATTAGTGGTTTTTTGTGGAGGTAAAAGCAACAGAACTGTTACATAACATCCCAGGAGGTAGAGACGAACGAAAGGAAAGAAAGGCCTGGTTTTGGGGATATTTTACGCCTTTTCTCTCAATCAGTAGGTGAAATGTATTCCGCTTCCTTCATATGACGGAGCATGCTGAGCGTGGTCACTGCATGGGTGCTTTCACACTCTACCTTGAATGAACTCTTCATTAGTGTTAGTTCGTCAGACTTATTCGAGCTTTGCCAGGTCCTGGCAAATATTACTTTTCAAGCGGATGTCCCGCCTGAGTGCAGTTTCCCAAAGTAGAGAGTGTGTTCACTGTGATGCTCACTCTACCATTTAACAACCATCTTTTGTCCTCTGATACTTTTGGGAAATTTTGAATGGTCACATCCTTGCCTGGTAGACTGACCAGTTTTTTTTTTTTAAGCGTAAATCATTTTATGATGAAAAACAGTCCTTTTTGGGGGGATTTTAACCTCAATTCTGGGTTAATCTTCAAATCTTAGTCTACACATGGCAAATTCCTCTGACTGTAATAACAACCTGCAGTATCCCCTAATGTTCCCTCTCTGGTCATAATTCTAGTGCTAAAAGATGTGGCGTCCAGCAGATTGGAGCCACCTGACCAAATATTATTCGTTAGTCTTCTTTTAAGACTGCTGTGTCACCCTGTGGTTCAAGCCTTCGAACATTCCTCTGAGTGAAATAGGAAATTACAGTTTGATTACATCAAGAGACTCAGTTTCAATATGAACTTCCCATGAGTCACATTTATATCCGCTAGAAAGTAACTATACATGAGCACATGAGCTGTATTTAAATGGGCCACAGTACAAGGACATATACTGATGAATACTGGATATTACAAAGTAATAGCAAGCAGTTGTCTGGCATGTTCAAAAACCAGTCTGTGAAAGAAACCTGGTGTAAATATACAGTGTGCCACGTGCACTGATTTGTGGTTTTGCCTGAACTATTTTTGAATCATGTGACGGGAGCCTGAATTGTGGCTATATTTGCCGTACCAATGACCACACACGCTGACTCTTAGTGACAGCATACAGTTAAAAGAACCTACTTGTGGTTAAAACTCAAATATAATGTGTTATGATTCTACAGCTGCAAAATCCATCAAGCTGAAATAAAAAGATCCAGTGGTGAATCATTATTTAGCTGTTTGATTCTGCTGACTCAACTCCATGTGAGTTTGATCCATACCATCTTGCTTAGTCATGAATTAAACCTCTGTTTCTTTATAAGCGAGTTACATGACATGAACATTGGCCTTACAGAGACTCTTCCATGTCTCCAGTCCCTCTCACATGGTCAGTCTGATTCCCATGCGTGTCTGTCCTACATCTCCTCTGGCAGAATGCGCCCATTGTTATGAATCGTCATGATCTCTGCTGTCATACTGGCTCTTTTCACTGGCCCTGCTTCTTCTGGAGCAGCTGCCGGATGCGTGGAGGCCTCTTCGCCATGGGGCTCCTTACTGAGATGGAGGACATGAGAGAACAAACATGAATGAACCTCCTCAAGGACGTGTGGTTTTTTATGACGACCTTGGTTATCTGATTGTCGATTGCTCTGAATTCCAAGACTCGAATAATTCTTAAGTTTCATGACTCATGAGAGGCCCTGAGCTTATGATGCAAAGCACAATCCAGATCACCTCTTGTTGGGTCGGTGAAGACAGCACAACCTGAGCTTTCCAGCAATGGGCAGCTGTTTGTTTGGTACTGTCTACTATGGAGCACTTCGTAATGAAGTTTTCTCATATTTAGCAAGCCGGAATAGGCTAGATAAGTAGATAAGGTGGGAATTTTCATGGGCCTCAAGATTTGATTTGATTTCAGTTCAGGATGACACGATGACAGAATGAATTCATTCTTTATGCAACTGATTATTTACATCTACAGCCTGCATTATGATATTTCAAATATGAACACCCACCATGAAAACATAAGGCAATACTTGTGCCATGTTCCATCAGTTCACATCAGTTACTGATTGGTAATTAAAACCTTTTTTTCTATCAGTTGTTTCATTTTCTCTGCTGTTCCTTTGTAAATATATGTACATATATTGAGCTTATAATTTTAGTTGCTCTCCAGTTTTGTTGCCCTCCTTGGAGTTTCCTCAGAATCATATTCTGTGCTAAGGGAGCCAATAACCAGTCTGGTTGACTGTAGGCCCTTGAAGAGATCTCTGTGTGTTTGCTATTGCCTCTGATGTAAAGTTGGGGGTATGCATAACATGCTCCTCCTAAGAAGTAAAACGAGAAGAGCAGAGATGGAAGCATAATTCAGTTATGCATCAATCTAAGCACCTAAAAACAACTGTTAGTCTACACAGAGTTCTTGCTCCAGTTCCTGTCTCAGCCCAACCGTGTTAACTTACAGTAATTCAGCCCATTGCCTTGTTTCTGAATAAGGCTCTTGAAGTGTGACGTTGAGAAGAAAGAAGACCTTCTCATCTCATTATGTGTGTTAGTGAACTGGCCTGCCTCCCAGCATAACCACAGAAGTTGACAACAAACAACATAGATTAAAGTCAGCAGGTTGGATGCCTTGGTTAATCGTGCATTAGACCACATTCTGTCTGTCTATATCCAGTTCCAAAGCATCAAGGTGTTTACACACTATGCTTCTAAAGTGGAAAGGTTCCATCTATCCCTCTAAAGGGGATCCTTTGAGTTGTCCCTCTGGGAGAATCCCTTGAGGATTTCCCTTTCAGAACAGGTTTCAAGTAGAACCTGTCTGGATAACTAGAAGGGAATCTAAGTTCCACCTAAAGGAAATCTTTTTCTAAGTCAATACCATTTAATTCATCTTTAGGTTGCAGTGGATCCAAAGCATATTCTGGGAACACTTGGTGTAAGATGGGAATAGACCCTGGATGGAATGCCAGCACATTACAGTGCACTATGCACACACACATTCATACCATGGGGCAATTTAGCATAGCCAGACCACCAACTGGCATATTTTTGGTAGGTGTAAAGAAATCGGAGAACCTGGAGGAAACTCATACGGACATGGGGAGAACCTTGGCAAAGCCAGTAACCCAAGCACATGTTTCAACCGGGTATCCTGGCATTGTGAAGTGGCAGTACTGCCCAGTGACTTTTCGTACTTTTCAGTAAAAGACCATGAATAATTTTTTAAAAATCCCTTAACCGCCACATTTCAGAGATTTTATCTTTCAGAATATAATATGCTGCTTCTTTGCCAGTTGGGACTCAAATAGCTGGTCTCCCTTCCAGGGCACTGATTGGAGGATCCCTCTTACTTTAGGGGTCTGAAATGAAGCATTCCCAAGCAGCAGAGAGATTTGAAAGCCACAGGGATTGTGGGAGAGAGAGCAGGCTTTACAGTATGGCTAAGGATCTGAGAAAAGCTTTGAATCCTCTTTCTCTTTGATATGGAGCTCCATGCATTTTTGAAGAAGATTATTTTAATGTGGGTAAAAATCTTAACTAAAGTCATATAGCATTTCTTCTTTCTTGTGGTCGATCGATTCTTAATTTCTCATTTGAACCCATTTAGATAGAATTCAGTACTATCTGGAAATTGAGTGTATCAGTGAAAAAGACACCAGAGTTACTTAAACATATTAATCCTTACGTGACTCCAAAACTATGGCGATGATGTCTTAGGGCTTTGTTGTGGTGGCACCATGTGAAGCCTGGCTGTCCTTCCTGTTTTGGGGGGGCTGAATAGCTGGTCCGAACAAACAAAAAGCGGACGGTGCAGACCGCCACATTCTGAGCAGCCTGCTAATTCATCTCGATAGACCCTCCTGCAAAATGACAAAGGGCCACTGAAGGGGAAAGTCGGCACAAACGGAGGCCCGGGGGCACCTTGGAGATGGGCTCATGAGTGTATGTGAATGGTTTATTAAGTAAAAGGCAATCAGATTGTGACTTGTCATGTTACTCGGGTTGTCTTCCTGTGGACTCTTATTCCTGGGGTTTAGGTCACTATAAATTCATCTTTTGTTGCTTATGCTTAGCAAGCTCACAATTCCATGAATCAATAGAAGGGTGAAGAACCAGATTTCTGTGAAAAATCTGCTTTCATTCTGAGGCTGTTCCAGCTCTTAGTTCATATTTAAGGTTTGGTTTTGCAACTAATCTCTAGTTTGATGAGCTCACCATCTGATCTCAATTGAATTGAAATATTGGATTTCATTTGCTGTTAGAACCAACACCACTATTGCTCTAATCTGAATCAGAAAGTTCCTCAAAGTTAAGGAACTGCCAGGATTAGGGTTAGGGTTGTTCTGCCAGCTAGAGTGTCAGGTTGATGAAATAGAAGTGGATGAGATATGACATAGAGCATATGACTTTTCTCTTGGTGTTTATTGAACTGATCAGAAGATGCTTGCTGAAATGCTAGTGTTCCACTGAACAAATAAAATGAATCAATGAGTAATGTTGGCTATAGATGGCCCATCCTTAGTAAAAATAGGAGGAACTTGATGAACAAGATGTTCCTGAAAATTGATTTCATTGTGTACCATTTTCCTTTGCCCTTTGTGGAGATTTATTGGTTTTGCACAAGGTCCATGCCTCCACGGTCCCACAGTCTCACGCACAGTATCAAGATGACCTTGATGAGGGTAGTGTCCTCCACCTACAGGTCAAGCTCAGCTCTTTCTTCACTGTGCTTCCATTGAGAACCTTAGTATTTTCTGCAGTGTGACTCCACATGTGAATGATACCCTTTTGAATAAACTGGATTTCTGTTAGAATGGCTTCTATGATGCAATCTGATCCTGACCTGATATCTACATTGCTATATCTTAATGGAAGGGTTTACACTGCCATACCTTTATGGCTTTGGGTGTGCTTTCTCAGCCAGTGGAGGATGTGATGCCAGAGTGAGTCTTAAAATTTATTAGCTTTTGGTTGTTTTACATGGAACACTTTTCCTCTCAAACAGATCTCACTGACCAGATGTAGGGTTGTGGCCTGTCTGAATGAGTCAGCTTGCTGGTAAATGGTCTGTACTCGTGTTAGGGTGGTTCTTGTGGATTTCGACTGTTATTTTACCATTCCACAGCCGTCCTAACTGCTGTTATGCCATAGTAATGTTAAATTCTTCATTCTGATTGGTCAGAAAGTGTTTCCAGCAGCACTGACAGTAGTGCCAGCTAAAATTCAAGTCACGGGTTTATGTTAATGTGCTTGTTCTAAAGCTTGTTCTACTTTTCTATAGTAACAGTTCATTTACAGAGACTTGTATGGCAGACACTCAACATAATATCAGACTACTAAGAAGCAGAATCATTATGGAGACATTTATATAACATTTATGACCATGATTGACTAGTGTCACTGTGATTGACAGGGAAGAGAGTAACACCATCCCTCTCACCTGGAGAGTATGGTCAATTTGCTCCCTTGTCTCCCGGATGGCTGTGGCATCATTCAAACTCATGGTCTCCTGATGATAGCGTGAACACTTTTCTGTTGCGCCACTCAAGAGATGTACTTTGTATTTTTTATTTGCCTGGGCTACAATGACATATTTGTCCTAGGTGAAGACTGGCACTAATTTGCCTTGACAAAGTGCTCTCCTGAATCTGAAGCACAGAGTGCTACATGGCATGGAAAACAAAACAGGGCATGTGAGCTGCATGGCAGGGGAAAGTGCGCCACATTTGACTACATTTGACTCAGTTTGACTTAATTTGCAATCACAAGTATAATAGGACGGGCTGCCCAGACCAGCATGCAATAGTTGTTGCCTTGCCATTACAGATGAAGTACAGTGCGAAAATAGGCTTCATCAATCACAGCTGCCAAATTTACATAGTATCCCCAGACATTTCCAAGCCAACTGTGAGATATAATATCTCCAGTGGGTTCTGGGTCTGCACCAGGATCTCTGTCCATTGTGATGTGCTTGCTACAGTTCTACCAGGAGCAAAACAGGGGGCATCTTTGTAAGATGACTAAACCACTTCAACTGGCTCCTCTCAATTCAGAAGAGCAGATACCCCAAGGTTTTTCTGGATTGTCAAGATCCTCACACTGTCACGGAGAGTAAGCCCAGCAACCCTTCGTGGGAACCTCATTTCCACCACCTGTACTCACAGCCTTATTCCTTCAGTCACTAACCACAGCTTGTGACCACCTGCAAGGTGTATGGTGGCGCTCAGGTGCAATGCCAGTTGGGCGGCAAGCATGTGATGGACAGTCTAGATGGACTAAACCCATGGAATTAAGAAAAAAACACAGTACAGATAACTTATTTTCTTCACATTATCCTTCCTTATTAGGATGCCATGATACTCTTGGTGTTTATGCCTGAGTTATTGTGGCCTTCACTGATATTCAGTAGGATTTACTAGTGGTACCTTTGAGATCAGGATGTCTTCACCTTTAGTCCATTTTAGGAGCCTTAAATATAAACTCCAAGCTATCCTATGAAGTTTCCCTAACCATATTTTTGTCAGTTTGGAGAAATCTTCGGACACATTCATTCCATGATTCAGTGCAGCTGTCTAATGCAACCGGGTGAAATCATTCCCTCAGCAACCATGACCAAAGTCAGAATGAAGCCTTCTACAGAGCACATTGGGAATTTTCCAGGTGTATAAACACAGCCTGTTCAGCACCATCCACAAACCCCATTCCCCCAAATTTATCACGTGGATCCCCCTTGATCAGGAAGTGGAGAACTCCCTGATGTACTAGAGATCACAAGCCCACTCTTCGTATCTGTCTCTGTTCACTCGCTCTGGAAAGGCACCAAATCCAAATGTGTTCCAGCAGTGATACACTCGCTGGTCACGCAATCAAAAAATGGCTATTGAATTCACTTATCTATGAAGGGAAGTAGCAACACTGAGCAGATGAACTTGTCTTTATAGTTACTTCTCTATCTTTGTTCTGTAGTTCTTCTTCCATGTTTTGTTCCCTGTTTAGCTGAAGTGAGACTGAATCATGCGGTTCAGTCATTAGCCGAGTGGTGCTGGTGCCGAAATGTTTGCTGACTCACATCTGCAGCTCATCTGGTTCTGATTTTTGAACCCAGCCTGCGCGGTAATCTCCCAGCATGCTCTGGAGCGGTTCTCCAGCTCACCAACAGGAAACATTCTAGGCCAACGGCGGCCCACTGAAATATTAACACAGGAATAGTGCCGTGGCTAGAAGGAAGGGTGTGTTTGTATGGGACTGACCTCACCATCTCTCCCAGGAATGAATCAGCCCTCAGCGCTTTTTACACTGAAGTGAATCAGATCTTATTCATAAGTAATGCTAAACGACTATTAATGAAGGTGGTGGTCATATTGAATTAACCACATGATTAACGAAGGGTGGTGTTGATTTCCATCCAGACGCTGATCTAAGCAGCAATGTAACTCTTCTGCTACAGTAACAGGGCAAGTTTAAGAGGCATTGCCAGGCACAGTGCCAGCCCTCACCTCTGGCCGGTGGTATGCCGGAGCTGCAGTGTTGTTATTGCAGAAGTCTCAGGAGGCTCTGCGGTTTGTATTGGTGCTCACTGAGGCATGACAGGAGCTCCTTAAACGTGACGGTGGTCTGTTTGTGTGGTGTAGACCAGCTGCCCATGTGAACACCACCTACTAAATATGCAAACGGTATTCTCTCTTTGCAACACATTCACATGCACACATATTTTTAATAGACACATTCTTTATACAGGCTATCTGTTGTTTTCATTTTATTATGAAGACTTGGGTTAAATGTGTGGACGATTAAATAGCATCCAATCTTCCAATATAGCTGGAACTATAGTCAGAGCTGCGGTTATAGAAAATGTATCAACACCTTCCGTTTCAACAGCACTGTGGTTTAGTAGGTAAATAGTTCACTACAAAGGCAGCATTATGCTATAACCTCTGCAATATATTTATGTGCCTGGGCTCCATAGGATGCGAAAGCTTACTCTAATAATGCAATGTACGTCACATAGGGGTCCATTTCCTACCCAGACTTTATCTCTCTGCCCATCTATTGGGACTTTGTTAAGGCCACAAGGGTGAGGTCATCAGCATCCTGGCACAAACCCATACGATGACGTCAAGAGAGCAGCAGTGAAAACGAGCTGACGGAAACACCTGGAGAGAAAAAAGGATAGATGGATATAACCTATAGCCTTTCAGTCTCGCTACGTCCCTTTCTCTCTCTTTGTCAGTGTTTATTTTTGTCAGTCCATTGTTGTTTTTCAGTCACAAAGCTTCTTTATGGCCACGTCTGATTTCATAGATTTCATAGAATACAGCCTCAGTTTGGACATTTGGCCATCAAAACAATGTTAATAGTTGATTGCAAAAATTTGCACACCCTCAAGATGACAAAGAAATGTAATTTATACTATACTATAAATTAGACGGATTAATGTGCTGGGTTTCAGCGATGTTCCTTCATTAAGACAACTAGCAATCTGGGTCAAACAGAGCATGCTATCAATATATCAAAGATATCAATCAGGAAAAAAATATCAAAATAATATCTATTTGCGTCTCCCTTTCCGAATGTGATGTAAACATTTACTAATATCTTCTTGTAAGGCCACCCTTTGCCTTTATAAGTGCCCCCCAAAAACTCTACTTTTCTATCCTCTGCTCATTTAAATACGCCATCGTTGCTATAGTAACAGCTAACTCACAGGGATTTGTATGGTCGGACGTTCCACGTATCCTACGTCTAATAATAAATAGATTTCAGATAATAGATAATTGTTGATATGCTGAATGTTTATTTAGGGTTTATGGAAGGAGTCTCCAGTGTCACACAGCATCAACCTCTGCTTCATGTAGGGCTGCATCGCATTACCCTGTCCTTGATTATTTTTCTATAACATGCTGTGTTTTTTTTTTTCTTTTTCTGTATTATCTTTTCTAACTATGCCAGATGTCATAGAAATCAATGCGAAACTTAAAATATGTATGTATCGTTTGTTGATTTTAGCTTTGTGATTGTTGCAATTTCATTCTTTTGAGATTTAGTAGATACATTCTAAAATAGAGGTGTGTTTTTCATTCCAAAAACCATGAACCATTGGAGATGAAAAATTTGGAGACAGTCAGACATTTCATCAAGTGCTGAAGTAAGTATCTGTTGGACAGACTTGTGACTCTATTAGGTACCATTTGCTTGGCAATTTTTGGAAACATTGGCAAGCAAATGTTTGGAATAATTCGACTTCCCATACAGTGAACATGACAGAATACTGCAGGAGGCGTCTGAAATACACTATCTACAGCATGGCGCAATCTTTCCCCCATTCATCTTGGAGAACGAGAGGCAGTTGACAATGGAGTATTGTGAACGATCGTTCTCACAGCCTGTGTGTTTCACTTCCCTCTTGTATATCCACTGACATTTTTGTATGCTGTAGTCATGATGGACCACCCCGTACTAAATTCTACACGAGTCGTCTCACGTGCTGTACACTTGCTGTCTGCTCTCCATATACAGATTGTTAAACACTAAACACCCAGCACTTGGCTTGGCTCTCGTACGAATGACCTTTCTACGTCAGCTTCATTTACTTGAGCATTTTAACCCTCCTGTCCTGTTCCCTGCTTATCAATAACGTCACACTGACTGACGTCACCATTTCACACAAACATTACGCCTTGTCCACTGGGGTTAACTTTTGTAAATATAACCGAATTAAATTGCTTCGGGTTACAGTCTCAAAATGTAGCAGAAATGAGAACGATTGCCGGATTGCACTATTGCAGTTATTGGCCAGACATTTAAAACGTAAGAAGGTGCTTCTTGCGACTTAATGCACCAGAGTCTATAAGAAAACAATATCTAACTTTAACGAAGTAGCTAACGGTAATGAAGAAGGTTAATAATTGCGATGACATACAGGGTGTGATGAGAAAACCCGTCGGATATCGCTGAGCAAAGCGAGATCTTATTTCCTGCTGTAAACTTTAGAATTTAACAGCAGTGTCATACATGTAGAGGTAGGCGGGGAGACTTTCAGTGGATTTGGCATGGGATAGAATTCTCTCCTTTAAAAAAATAAAGACTTTAATATGCTAGATGTTTACTTTTGACCGAGAAACGTGCACAGGGAAACAATTTTAGTTCAGGAATGCCTTTTCATAAATATACAGTACTGTGCAAAAGTTTCAGGCGCATGCGAAAAAAAATGCTGTAGAGCAAAGATGCCTTCAAAATAATGAAATCAAATGTTTCTACATTAACAAAACTGAAACAAAGTCAATATTTGGTGTGGAGAAATGAAATGCGGTGTTGTGTGCGGTATTGCTAAGTCTCGGTTAGCCGTTTATCACTGCATTGTTATTTGAGGAATGTGCACGAACTATTCTCTCCATACAGCGGCTCAATAGGAACTGACTGAATGAAATCACAGTGCGCTCTGAGTGACCTGAAAGGGTTAATCTCACCACATCCTCCTCATGCCAGCCTTTGTTTGACCACCATTCTGTCTACCAGTGTGTGTGTGTGTGTGTGTGTGTGTGTGTGTGTGTGTGTGTGTGTTCCCCAGGGACCAAGCCTAATTACTACATACTGCGGTGGCAGGACGCATTGTAATGTGAGTCCTTCACTCTTGAAGTAACCCAAACACAAGCACAAAGACATACCAGATCTGCAAGGAGAATCTTATGTAAGAAATCAAACATACTTTTATAGGAACATAATCAGTGACGGGTGGCGTGATGCATTACCACCACAAACTTTTATTATATAGAGAGTGTTTTAGTCCTCCTATACCACAGCAGCTTGTCAACGCTAACAATGTTTCATGTATTAAACAACGCTAAGTGTGAAGTTCAAGTGGAACCTCCAGAAAACAAGTCCGTTCCTGTCATAGCACCCGTAAACAGTCGTTCCCTCACAGGCCTGTCTTTTTTCCTCTCTCTAATAGTTAATAAGACAAAAAAACACAGCTTGTCATGTTCTAAGGAAACACACAAAGCACTCAGTTCTGAACACTTTTCTGCCTCAGATTCCTCTTCTTGGATGACAGGAGTGGAACCTGGTGTGGTCTTATACTCTTGTAGCCCATCCACCTCAAGGTGAGGTGTATTGTGCCTTCTGAGATACTTTTCTGCTCACCATGGTTGTAAAGAGTGGTTATTTGAGTCACTGTAGACTTCCTGCGAACTTGATCCAGTCAGGACATTCTCATCTGACCTCTCTCATCAACAAGGGGTTTCTACCTATAGAACATCGGAGGTTTTTGCACCAGTCTAGAGACTGTTTTGGTTGAAAATCCCAGGAGAAAAGCAGTTGCTGGAATACTCAAACCATCAACAATTCCATGGTCGAAGTCCTGAGATAACATATTTCCCCCATTCTGATGTTTGCGCTTTAACTGAAGCCGTTGACCCGTATCTAATCTGTTTCGAATAAAGTGGCCGATGCTTTATTTATTTGGATGCTTGTCTGTTTCGATGGAGTATATGAGACACATGAGTCACACGGAAAGCTCTTTGGTCAAACCCAGTGCCATCTGCCACGTTTTTCAGACCGTCTTTCTTCAGACAACTCATCCGTCTGTATTTACGGAAACTGGCTGTGGTTAATGAGGACATCACGCCACACTAATTAGGCATCTGCTGGAGAAACTGGAGCCGCTCTGGAAACCCAATCCTTTGTCCTTATTGAGATTTCTGCTAATGCTTCATTTCGTGCCCTGACAAATTAGGCTATAATTTGTTTTATTAGATTGCTACAAAGTGTTGCTTACTTTAAAGTCATCATAACACTGTACCAACATTTCATTACTCTCCGGCTTCCTCTGTTTACTCAAACTGTATCTGATGGATTCCAGCTCTGTGTTATCGTACACTTTTGTTGACTTATCACTTGCTGACAGTCGAAAGTGACACCCTCCTCTTCTGCCGAGTGATACTGATCCCAGAGGGAGGAGACGTGTGCCAAGCTCTTCTAGTCTTCACCTAACTGCTTATCTCGCCCTTTAAGAGCAACTTCATTTAGCATGAATGTAGACTAGAATTATTGATTGAAAAACTAAACAATTTTAGGCAGTAAAAAACTAAAGTGGGTAAAGACCTAATCTGCCAAAAATGAACCCTTGAACCCTTGATTGGTGAAGTAATATATAGTGATAGCATCTTGTATTTGTAAGGAAAATTGTTATATTATTACGCTCCCGCAATAAGATGGGCTGCATTAAGAAACGGAAACACATTTTTGGGTTGAAGGGTTTGCTGCGTCTGGTGAATGTCATGGAGGAAAAAAGCGGGAAACCCTTCGGACTGACCCTGCCTCTTCTGGCGAGCGTCCATCAGAGAACGTGTGTGGTTGAGGGGGGGGTTGGACGTCACTGTGGCCTCCTGCCCTGTGTATCCCTGACAGCTCTTGTGTCCTCTAATCCCAGCAGGGATGAGGCAGCATAGGGGCAGCTGCTCTCTCGGCAGGGGTCAGAGGTCAGCACTCAGAGGGTCATGCCTGAGCTTCAGCTAAATTGAAAGTGACTAATCAGCTCATTAGATGGCCTGCGGGGTTTGGCTGCATTTCCTGTGAAACGTACTTGATTGTGATATTGCACAGTGTGGTACTGGAGCAAACTGACAGATGATTATCATGATAAGGATACAGTGCGAAAATGATACAGTTTGAGTTTCACAGTAGCACTGATTCATTGTAACTGAACTGCAAAGCTGTGATGACAGTCACGACTGTTTGAAAATAATTTAAATGCTTTTGTCAGTGAAGGAATGTAAATCCGTTCATGCAAAACTCCACAATATCTTCTGTCGCAAAACGTTTACACAACTATCTAATCTAAGTTACCTTAAAAAAAAACCTGCCTCAAGGGTATTGCCAAGACAGTGTTAGTTCCACATTCCTGGAAATACTTCGAGAACTGCCAAGCGGCATATTTTCCCTTTAGCTGTTATGTTTCTCACAAATTGTCCGATCCCTGAGAATTTCCATTTCGCACATCATTCCTCTGACCTTCTCTGATATTTTTTTCTTCCAACTGTGGATCAGAGCCTTAACACACTCCATGGATTATTCCATATCACTCAGGCCAGCGCTTTATCAGCTGAGGCAGCGTGGCCTTGTAGAGGATGACAGGAAGGAAGGAGGTTTCAAGCTTGCTGTCACTGCAGAGGATCTGTCCTCTCTGGTTTCCTTGCTTTTTCCTCCTGGTCACATTTTAGAGACAACAAAGTATGTGTGAACAATATGGATTGTGTAAGTATAGTGTAGGTTTAAGGTTGTTGGGTTAAACCCGATAAACATCACTAGTTTAAATAGTAAATCTCCTAAACCTGTTATCATAGTTCTGTGCTTTTACTGCTTTAAATCATGTGGTATTGTAAGGCTAGAGGTTATATCATTTTAATTAACAAAGACCGCAACCACACCCGCAAACACAACCACAGATGGTCTTAGTGGCATTGCTGGTACATAATCCAGAACCGTTCTTTACATTTCCACTGCAAATGAGATGGTTTTTATCTGACAAATGGTTCCAGCACTGAACTGGTAACTTCAGGGGCTTGGGGCATCATTATAATCATCACCATATAAAAAGACTTGAGTAACTCAAGTTATTTTTATGACCACCATTGAAATAAGACATCTTTGTGAACTAGCTGGTTAAGCTAATATTGCTTAATCATCATTCATTCGTCTTCAGTAAGTGCTTTATCTTGGTCATGGTCACGGTGGATCTGGAGTGTCACAGGAACAATGGACGTGAGGTAGGAATACACCATGGATGGTATAGCAGTCCACTGCAGGGCACTATGCACACACATTCACACACTTGTTCACACCTAAGGGCAGTTTAGCATAGCCAATCCACCTACTGCCATGTTTTTTGGTAGGTGAGAGGAAACCAAAGGATACCAACACGAGCACAGAGAGAACCTGCAGACAGTAACTCAGCATCAAACCTGGAGCTGTGAGGTAACAATGTTGTTTCCAGATCCAGGAGAATTTTCCAGACCCATATAGATCGTCTGATTTTTCTTCTCAACCCAGACCAGAGTTTAATCATTGTCTAACTATTTTTCTGCTCATTAAAATGGTAAACCTTTAGTTTCACATTCCATTTCAGATTTCCATCACACCCCTGATAAAGATCCATGTCTCACACTCAAGAGTTCAGCAGCTGGTTTTGGCCAGTGATGGGCGATAACAGAGCCGGACTCCCAAAGGGTAATAGTAATAGTCTGCAGAATGTTATCTGTGGGAGAAGGTCTGTGTTTCTTAACCACCAGAGTCCGGTTTATTCAGAGCCAAAAGGGTGTTAATCTTTCCAAGAGACTTGGACACTAGTGTCTTTCTGTCTCCAACTGATCGTAGAGGATGCACATGCCAAGGCTGGAGAGCAGAAACATGTTACCATTAATTAAAGCTTTCCAATCTGCCAGGGGAAGCACGGACATAACTTTTCCCTCGCACACAAGAAACATACTTGGCTCCTTGTTTTCATTTGAAAGGAGGCCAGTTTAACGGAAGCATTCTCAGCTGTCCTAATCCGTCTTTAAGAACTGAAACTTGTGACTCTGCCAAGCTTTCAGCTGCCTGAAACAAATCAATGTTGCAGTTAAACAATTGACAGTGCTGCGCAAACCCAGAGGTGCAGTTGATCTAAGTGCCCATTTGTTAACAGAAGATTTCTGTTCGGCTAAATATCCGTGCCATATCTCCGAACATCTGCATGCTGGTTCAGTTGAGTGATCGTCCTCCCCCACTGTGGCTGGCAAAGAAGAATGCACTAGGCACATGCTCTAAAGATAGGAGACTTGTCCTATCAATAGACCTGGAAGAAACAGCCAGAAGAGAAGGAGAACAGAACACCCACCATTTTACACTTTTCCCAATTCTTTATATTCTGACTGTTGATGCTTTACATTCTAGACCTGACAGCCAAGTTGTGGTGAGCTACGTGTGTTTAGTCGCTCTCAGGCAGGCTTAAGTGAGTCCAGCTGGCCTTAGCATACCAACAATTCCCAAACCACAGCCTGCGGGAATCGTGTGTGAGAACAGATAACACCCGCATGTACAGGTTTTGCGTTTTGCTGACTGACCCTGCATCCGTGCCAAAATCAGTTTCCACCTGAGAGTTGATGCCAAGAGTTCTCAGTGGAGACACCAGTGCATTGTGGGAGGTGTTGACTGAGTTGATGGAGTGTGACTGTGGAAGGAGCCATGTTGGCCAAATATCAAAGAGAAGGGATCAACTTGGATTTCCAGCACCAACAATTAAATCTGGTCACTTCCCTATCAGTGGGGTGTGAAAGGTTGGCTGTAGTGATCTGCCGGTCATAGTGATCTGCTGGAAAGCTAGACCCTTAGCCCTGCTTGCATGGTGTCCTCTCTGAATTATATGCTTTTCATTCTGGTAAATTTTATATTTATAGCCATGGGGTTATATTATGCATAATCTACCCTCATGACAGCCACAGTTCACAACAACGCATCCTTGGTGCTTGGACCCGAAGTAATAATTTTAGCTTGATGGTATTCTTAGTCCCTGACAAAGTGAGCTATCATGAGGGTATGTATTTTTTTATAGAGACTACAAAGCATTTCTGTATGTATGTCTCTTTGGATAAGGACATCTGCTAAATGCTGTAAGTGTAAATGTCACAGGTTACAGTTGGGCTTGGTTTTGTCTTGGAGGGTTTGCAGATTTTTCGGAGCAGGTAGGTTCAAAGCTGGCACATGAAATCAAGAAAAGCTGAAGGACAGAAACTTTCCTATTGGACCAAATGCACAACTCAAGTGTTTTCATGTGAGTTTAGTGTATTTGTGTTGAGGTAGGTTCAGCAATGAGTTACAGGCTGGGTAATGTATGATCTTTAGTTGTTTAGTGTGTTTTTCATTCTGGATTTAAAAATGGGAAGATGTTTATTTGGCAAGACAAATATATGTTGCCATATGCATACAGTAAAAGCATGATAGGTAAACATACAATCAAGTGATACCTTACGTAAGAGAAATGTTCAACACGTACAGTGTGGTATGCAGAAGTAAATAAGACAAAAAAGAATGCAGCTTATCTTACTAAGTTTGAAGATTGTTGGAAAACAAACTGCTGACACTGGAGACTCCTTCCAAAATTTCTAAATGAACATCTCTTTACAGAAAACTCTTTTTTTTTATTAATTTATGTTGAGTATTAGTTGTTACTATAAAAACCCTAGCATATTAGAACTAGCGACCAATCAGATTCAAGAATTCAACAGTGTAGTGGTAGAAAGTAGTGTATTGCTTATCTCACTGAAGGAAACAATATGCAATACCATCTAGAGAAAATAAGAAGAGACATAAACCAAAATGAAATAGCTTAGATACACTATAAAAAGACATTTTATATGTGGCATTAAGTAAATATTATCCATGTATAGACTTCAGGAAACTGATACATCAGTATTGATATTTCTGAGCAGAACCTTTGTATAAATGTAAATGCGCTGAGAAAGAATTGCTATCTGTGGCTGAACCCATGACCATAGCCATGTAGTGGTTCATCATCATCAGAGCGTGAGTGATTAATTACAGCCTGGGTGTCTCTGGGAGGTCTGGGAGCCTGTGTGTGTGTGCAGTGCGACTGAGAGAGGAAATGACTACAGTAGAGTTATAGTAAATAAAGGAGTAGGATGGAGGATGCGTTTTTAGATATGACTCACCTACTGATCTTCCTCAGGAAGACTCAAAACAAGTTAAAAAAAAAAAAAAACTGCTAACATCCTGGAAATTCTGCACAGGCATAATGCTGTTTTATGTTCTGGCTTTGACCTCAGGATTTGACACGCGGCCTGCTCGAGGCCTGCTTTAGAGGATGAACCATAAAGCATGCCATGTGGCTGATTTCTAGTTTTATTCTCGAAATCTTTGATCCTGCAGGAAATTCGTCTGTTGGAATTACAGCCCTGTGGTGGTGTGTTGCAGCCTGCATCGAAGCAGAGTTACTGTTACCACTCTGAAGTGTATTATTTTCCTAAAACCACACATCCTGGAGTGTTTTATTCCTTTTATATTTACGCCACAGTGATATTTCAACACTGACCAATTTTATTTATTAAAGTTGAACAAAACGTGATCATTTTTATCTGTTTATAGGTACAGTCCATGTTGTGGAATGACTGCAAAACACGTTAGTTCCAATTATCACTTATGTTATAACAGCTATAGACAGCCATTCCATCTCCAGCCTCTTTTTCGCTCTCTCTTGAAGTTAATAAGTGTGAAGTTAGTAGGAAATACACTTTGTCTTGTTACAGAGAAACCACAAAACCCTCCATCCTGAAGGATGTCCCAGGCCAGGAACCTTGCTGACACAGGAGACTCCTTCCAAAAATGCCTACCAAATCAATGTCTCTGCTACAAGTCTCTGTGTAAATTGTTACTATAGGACTGGTACCATATTAGAACAACCATATTAATATAAACCTTTGATTTGTCATGCAGTACTGTCAGGGCTTCTGTTATAGAAAATGAATCAACATCAACTGACCACTACGTTGGGTTGGCACCCTGCCCAGGGTGTCCCCCGCCTTGTGCCCCGAGTCCCCTGGGATAGGCTCCAGGCTCCCCGCGACCCTGTGTAGGATAAGCGGTACAGAAAATGGATGGATGGATGGATCAACTGACCAAAAATCAGCCTTAACAAATGGAACGTTTACCAAAAAACAAAAGCCCCTCCCTCACTACACCGGACATCCACCCTCATATTCTGACTGAGACAAAACCTACAGACTCTATTACGCCAATAAAGGGATCAATATTCAGCCCGAAGGTATCATGTCTCAGACAGGATGAAGCTCTGACTCAATGGGAGGAGGGAGAGCCCAGACCTCCACCCCTCTCTCACGGTTACCCTGTCTGTGTACGTTGAAGGCTATTGGCAGAACAAAACTGGAGAACTGATCAGCTGTGTTTGGCCTACATTGAAGTGAACATTGTGTCAATTTTATTCCAGACTATGTGGTCAGTCAGCTTTGGAAAAACGAAGGGATTGTTACATCTATTGTCTGACAACAAACAAGCTACGTGAAATCCTATTATTGGTTGTCATAAATTAGGCATGCACGAGCCAATTCATTCCAAGATGGATGACTTTGGTCCTGGAAGTTGTCATGCAATTTTCATGGCGCCACCTGTAGGACTGGAGTACATGTACATGCACGGGACAGCCAAAACAAAACCGTAGAGCTTGTAACCTTGTGAAGGTGTTTTCTTGTTCGTGCATCCCTTGGAGGTGTCATCTGTCTTAAGTATGCTGAGGCCTTTAATAGTGTGTGTAAGTAATGTCTCATTATTTTTATTGGCACCCCATTTGAAGGGTAGTGCCTGTCTCAGCGGGTACTTTTTGGCAGAATACACAAGTACCATAGCCAAGACCGTAGCCATAATAGAGGTGCCAGCTTTCTGCACATTAGCGGGTCTGTTCTCAGCTGCTCCTTTGTTCTAAACTCATACTCTGATCCTAAACCCAACTCAAACATGTGCGAAAACATTTTTGTGGCGCTAATAAATGATAAATGAATGATGAAATGTTACTTCTCAGCACGGTTTATGAGTTTGCCCTTGATGATGGGAGACAAAAGTAGCTGTGGGTTGAGTAGAAGCTGTGTAATGATGTATATTTTGTGACGTAGATAAGATTCTTGTCCAAAGTGGCGGAGGTGATGTTAACTATCCTTGGAACAGCTTGGCATTGAGTGCCTCACTCAAGGGCACAATAACGACATCCATCATCGGCATTGAAGCAATCGTGGTGCAGCTGGGCTGAAACACCTCAGACAGGCTGTACTTTCCAGTGGAACGGAAATAGATGATGCTAGAGGTGTGCGTGGGACTGTTTTCTTTTTCAATCCCATTGTAATCCAATATTACAGGGGTGGACAAATCATAAATTCACTAGCAAGACCACTGCACCAAATTGCTTGCCCAGTCTCATGATATACTTGCCCAGAAGGCTATAAAGCTACGACGAACATAATTTAATTCAACAATATGATCTCAGTTTGTGTGTGTAGTGCAGAAAGTGGTGGGGTTCAGTAAAGAGTAGCGTGTGCCACAGAACTGAGGTGCAACGAGAGACATGTTAACCACGTTACGTTTAAACGAACATGAACATATCGTCAGTGTATCAACAATCACCTGTTTATGTGGAGCAGTAATCCTAAATGATAGCGTATGTAAACCTGTGATTTGCTTTGCTACTGTCAAAGGAAATCACTTCTGTTATAAGAAAATAATCAACACCTTCTGACCAATCAGAATCCGGAATTTCACAGCTCCTGATTATACAGTGTAGTGAAAGTAAAGATGACATCGCGGTGACCAAGTGTCAGTCTTCAGTAGAGTATTCAGAGAGTAGAGAGAAGTGTGTTGGGTGAGACGGGTCAGCCCTCTGCCAGCATCAGTTACCATGGTTACAACCCCCGGGGGAAGGTGGGGATGTGCCCGTAGGTCTTTGGAGTGCCATGTGCAATGAAGCAGGACAGTCAGAGACAGAGAGAGAGAGCCTGAGGTCAGATAGAGCAGCTGTCCTCCAAGCGTGTGCCTTTCCACTCAGGAAAAACACACATACACACACAATAACATTAACACAAACCCACCCACATTACACAACCATGTACACATTGCAGTCTGGACACTTGACTTATTGAAACCCTGTACACTTCGATTACACGGTAATCTGAGTAATCCATACAAATGATAATTATATTTAAATTAGTATTAGTATGGTTAGCAAGTTGCCTCGCACCTTCTTGGGATGAGATTCCGAATCCCGCCTCCACCCTGTGTGCGTGGTGCTTGCATGTTCTCCCCATGCTTCGGGGGTTTCCTCCGGATACTCTGGTGTCCTCCCCCAGTCCACAGACATGCATAGTAGGCTGATTGGCATTTCCAAATTATCCGTGGTGTGCGATTGTGCCCTGCGATGGGTCGAAAACCCATCCAGGGTGTCCCCCACCTTGTGCCCCTATTTCCCTGGGACCAGGGTGATTTCCAGGCGACCCTGCAACCCTGTGTAGAATAAGTGGTATGGAAAATGAATGGATGAAAACATGCATTTCTAATTTTCAGTCGTTTAGTGCAAATTGACTCGAGATGCAGATGCTACACACCACTCACCATCGTTAAGTTTACTTTTATTTATTATTATTTGTTACATATTGCTGCTATTTTAGTAAAAAAATGTGCACTGTATAAGAGAGGGCTTCAGGAGAGGCTTTAAGGCTGTGAGGAGGTGTTTATTAAACATTTATGGAAGGAGTCTCCAGTGTCAGGGCTTTATAACAGTCAAAGCTGTAGCTTTAAGTTTTGCGACACTGGAAAAGTCTTTCTTGGTAGAAAAGGTTTCTTGGTAGCTGCGATTTCATGCGAGAGGAGCTCTCAAGTGCCTCGACAAAAAAGTTAGAATCTCGAAATTGACACAGATATCCATGGCCAGGGGTCCAAGAGAGCAAAACTGGCGGTGCTTTCTGGGTGGGAGGGATGGCGTACTCTCTTTCCTCTGTCAATCACAGCAACACTAGCCAATCATGAGCGTCTCTTAGCTCGAGTATGTGGAAGAGGGCGGACAGACAGCACAACTTTCCTCCAGTTCTTCATTTATGCACTGTGCTGTGTATTCAGGCCTGAAGAGCATTTTCAGGGTTGGTCATGTCTACAGTACTTTTCAGATTTGGATCATATATCGAGCTATGAGGTGAGATACACACGCTTACAAGTCCATATCTGTGTCTGTTTGAGACGTCAGTGAGTTCATTCTCACGTCCTACAGCAACATGCTCAAAAGAGGGAGATTTCCACAGGATAAACGTCAGGACACACGCATATTCTGTCTAAATAAACACTCCTCTACATCTGGACAAAAAAATTCTCCCATTTCGTCTCAGACATGCAGACATGGAGGTTTGGCACACAGTTACCCAGGCGCTGTTTGTCTCCTCTCTGTTTTGTCTGTGTCGAATTACTGGCAGTCGGCATCTCTCTCTTTCTCTCTCTGTTTCTCTCTGTCTCTCTCTCTCATCACTCTCTCAGTGAAACAAACACACACACACACACACACACACACACACACACACACACACACACAGCCCTCCGTTGGGCTGGCAGGCAGTGTGTAGATGAGTTCACTGTAGATGAGTTCACAGTGGGTGTGTGTCTCAGTTATATTTTACTTCCCTAACTGCCAGATTTGGTCGGTATGCTTGGCTCCAGAAGTCTGAGTTCACCCCTGAGAAATGTTTCATCATTTATCAAAAAACAAACTGAGTCCTGACAAAGTCAGTTCACAAATACAGTATGAGTCAGGAAAGTTAATTATATAACAAACGCAGAAGAGGGCCTATCATGGTGAATTTTCACTGCAGGAACCTTTTCCACTGTTTCCACTGGAGGAAAAAAAAAACAGCTGATTGTAGTTCCAGGAACCGTTTCCTCCGAGGCATGTGAAGCCAGCCAATCACAGCTTATAATTAAATAATGATGGATCATACATTTTATCCATTCACAAACTTTCCAATTGGGGAACATCTACAAATCGTGTTAGTTCCTGCTATCTCTTACTTTATAGCAGCTATGAACAGTTGTTCCCTCACCAGCATTTCTTTCTCTCTCTCTCTCTCTCTCGTCGGAAAGACTTTCCCTTGTCGACAAACTTTTACAAAGCACTGACACTGGAGACTCCTTCCAAAAATGTTAAAGTCCCCATGAAATCAAAATGAAAGTTTTGTGGCTTTTAGTATGAATATATGTTCGCCTTATCTATAAGCTAGTGCGCTCCAAAACAATGACAGAATTCCCATTTAGAAGATATACGCATTCAAAATGTACAGTCTCTCTGTACCACCAATACGGCTCAACAATTTTGATGACATCATTCTGCACTTCAGCTTCTCATCAGATTTTCTGTCCAATCAAATGCTCTCTAGAATCTGAAGTGTCCCGCCCCCATCATTATAAATATCCATGGTACTAACTATCAAGTATGGCTTAGCCCGGGCTGTGAGGTAAGCTAAACACTATTGGCTATTTAAAAAGGGGGAGGAGGCACTCGATATGTCCCGCCCTGACTTCCTGTTTCAGTGGAAATTAGGTCAACACATCAAATAATGCTGCACATTTCAAAGGATAAACGCCTCCTGACAGAAAACTTCACCATATCAACTATTACACGTGGTTTTCCTAAATTTGTCTGAAATACAAGTCCTTGCATAAGTTACCTTATTAGAATGAGTGCATTCAGATAAACCTTGCAACCAGACCTACTGTCAGAGCTGCTGTTATAGAAAATTAAACCAATCAGAATTGAGAATTCAACCGAACTGTGGTATAAATAAACATAGCAAGCGATTTTTTCCTAGAGGATAAAAATATTTTATCACTGTAGTCCAGAAAGGTTGACAACGTTAACAAACAAGTATCACCTGGTCCAAGTACGAAGTGTTAGCATTCATACAGTACGCAGATCAGAAACGCAGCTCTGGAGAATCATGACATTATGGATTATGTTTTTTATCTTCTCATGCTTTAATTCTGAGTTAATGAAAGGGTTATTAAAATTGAACTGATTATATAAAAAGTCGTTTTCGCACTCATTCGGTCAAAGAATGACTCAGAAGTTTTGTCTGAGAGAGCTGAGATGATACACGACAACTCTTTCTCAGATTCAGTGCCAGCAGGGTGGGTGAGCTCATCCTTATGATTAATGCTGGGGATCTCACGAAGGCCTAAAGCTAGAAAAGTCAGACAAACTATTACATTTCCATTTCACTAGATCCTGCCATTAGATTTCTTTTTTGAGGGTTTATCTATCCATTTTCCGTACCGCTTATCCTACACAGTGTCACGGGGGAGCCTGGAGCCTATCCCAGGGAACTAGGGGCACAAGGCAGGGGACATCCTGGAACCGTCCCAACCCATCACAGGGCACAATCACACACCCATTCGCACACTACGGACAATTTGTAAATGCCAATCAGCCTGTCACATGTCTTTGGACTGGGAGAGGAAGCCAGAGTGCCCGGAGGAAACCCCCGTAGCACAGGGAGAACATGCAAACTCCACGCACGCAGGGCGGAGTTTGGATTCGAACCCCCAACCCCAGAGGTGCAAGGCAAACATGCTAAGCCACCATGCCACCTAATGTGAAATTGTGGCGTGTTGTGGTGAATGAATCATTTTTCACAAGAAAGAGATTTATGAACGCAGTCTATCACATTTCTTACTTCTCCCTGTCTTATGCTGTCTCAAGTGATGCAAAGCTCCATCGGATCCAATCAGCTAGCACGAAGGCGTCTTACTGAAAATAACTTCAGCTCTTAGCAACACTAACAACACCTTCCCGAGGTTTAGGACACTTGAACACTTTTATTTTTCACAAGAACACCACGTCACTGCTGTCGTTTCTCTTTATTTAACAATTACGTCATGATCACAGGTTCACGCTGACTTATCAGTCGTCGAACATCTCCGGCTCCGGATCACACCCCCATCCTGCGTATGACAAACACAGGACGAGGAACGAAGCCACATATTCATGAGAAGAGAAAGTACAAAAGACTGATAGACAGTCCCCTCCGAAATGATTGGAACAGCAAGGCCAAATCATTTGTTTGTGCTGTACACCAAAGACATTTGGGTTTCAGATCAAAAGATGGGTATGAGACGAGAGTTTAGGATTTCAGCTTTTATTTCCCGGTAGTATCATCTAGACGTGTTAAACTACATAAAACATAGAACCTTTTGTATCAGACCACCCCATTTGTAGGCTTGTGCAATGGCTCTGATAGACTTTCCCTCTTTTCTCAGCTTCAAAATGGCTTGCTTTTCTCCCATAGACTGCTCTCTGGTCTTCATGTTGGTTTATCCTTTTTAACAACAAATGCAGTGTTCACAGGTGTAACCCAGGACTCAAACCAAGAGTAGACATTCAGAGCTACTAATTCTTTAAACAGTCAATTTAACAGGGCTCACCTGGGCAACAAGAAACACCTATTAGTCACATTTTGCAATAGTTTTGATCACTTGAGAAAATGGGTGGATTCAAACTAAAGGTGCCACGTTCTAAGCTGTTTAACTAGATGTAAATATGCGGAAACGAAAGCTGAAATTCTGCTCTGTCGTCTCATATTCATCATTTGATCTCAAGCCCAAATGACTTCAATGTATAATGAAAACAATAGAAATGGCCTCGGGGTGGAAAATTAATGTATAAAGAAACATGCAGCTGAATAATGGACCTATTTTGACAAAAACATGTTATGTTGATATATATTTATGGGCTCTTGAAGTTGAGGTGTCAAAGTATGATACGTGCGGAAGTTTGGTCTATTTACTGGTGACATCCGATGGGTTTCCAGGGCCGCCAAGTATATGAGTTGCAGTGTAATAATCCCAACAAAAATAATAGGCTGTTTATTGATGTTGTGAATTGTAATGTGAACTGATACTCGGAATTACAGTCTTGCACTTACATACAGTACGCATAAACACATAAAATGGTTTTCTTCATTTTTTCCCTTACTATTTTAGAATAATAATAATATAGACGCTATGAAATAACACGCATTATGTTATGCAGTGACCAAGAAAAGTGTTAAGAATTTATATTTTCACTTTGTTACTCTATACCTGATAGGGCTGGGCGATATGATGATATAATACCGTAATAAATTATGTCACGATACACTTTTTGGACTTATCGCGATATTTTTTTTTCTAATTCGTTTAAAAAAGAGCAATTTACGAACGGTTTAGAAGCAGCTAGATTCTGTGTGAACATTTTGCAGTGAGCCATTACAACAGTGAAAAGCAAACTTATACAGTATATCATGAAACATATCATGTCTTCCAGTATCCTGATATGATATCACTGGCAACTTCTCAACCAGGTTCATGAGGAGCTTCATCTAGGAGGATTTTCTCAAACTTCTCACATAGGCCAAGCTTCTCAATTCTTCTCCTACATTCTAGAGGAAATCTATTTGGATAAACAATTGAATTTTATGTTAAAATAACACTACTTGTAAAAAAAAAAAAAAAAAAAAAAAAAATTACAATTTATAGATTATTTTGAACACTTCAACCATAAGCCTTTATCAAAAATGTCTTTGAGACAGTGAGAAACATGTTCAATCTGTTGAGTGGTAGTGTACAGGAAAGAAAAAAACAATGTAAAGTGTGTTAGCTAAGATAAAAAAGTTAAAGCCAGAACTGCTTTAACACGCCTTGTCATTTACTGGGCAAGTCTCTGGAAACGACTCACACCGTTTTCCGAAAGATCTTCCCTCAGTTAAGTGTTGTGAAGATGGTGGTGGAGCATAAAGAAGTATTTCCGAAGCAGTGCAGTCACTTCGTGTTGTTTTGTGTTTTTCAGGGCGAACATCGATGAGGTGGAGACTGAAGTGGTGGAGATTGAGGCGAAGCTGGACAAGGTGAGACGCGTTACTGCAGAAGAATGAAATAAAGCGTTACGTTCTTCAGATTGTGTTATAAAGCAGTGTAATGTGAGGGACATTCTTCCTCTGCTTATGGGATGGGTGTGTCTTTACACGCTGAGAGTCTCATTAAAGGTAGCAACTGCGATTTTTTGATCTGAACACTTGTAAATCAGGCGAAGTTCTCCTCACGTTCTGCCATAAAATATGTGATCTGAAGAAAAAACTCTAACTTTCGACCAATCAGGGCAAAGGAGGCGTCTCTTTTATTTTTGTCGATTCAGAAAGCTCGGCCTGTTGCACTAACATTCACACATAACACAGATTTCGCCTACAGCTCAACTGATAACTGGCCCCTGTTCACTATCTAGTGCACTTTATTTTGAAAACGTACTCATTTTCAAATGACTCATGAAACTCATGAAAGCATAATGGGGGATATCGAGTGCTCGTGAAATCGCATAATGCACTGCTCTGTTCAAAATGATGCACCTTAGCAGGTACAGAATACCCGTAATGGATAAAAAAATCAAATAAGTTGTGTATTACTGTGTAATGAAAAAAAAGTTTTATGATTAGGCGTATCCTTTTTTTTTTACTCATCATAGTGGTAGCTCAGTGGTTAAGACGTTGGGCTACTGATCGGAAGGTCACGAGTGTATGAATGTACATATAACCATTGTTTCCCTATTAAAATATGCACATTTGTAACTAGTTATAATATTTAACAAATAAAAATACCAGAAATATTGTACATTATATTTGACGGAAATTTTGAAATATTTAGAAATATATCAAACTTTTTCTTTTCTTTTTTTTTTTTTTTGCTATTTGAATATGCAAATGTCTTTACTTTACCACTTTAATATAAATAGCAGAAACATTGTACATCATATTTGATATTACATTACATTATATTTTTAATTTTGGGATATTTTTTGCTGTTTGAATATGCACCTTTTTGCCTAATAGTTTGTAAGAAATATTTTAAGAAATATACTTTATTATATTGTATTTTATGTTCTAGATTTTTTAATAAATTTTTAAATACATTCAAAACACTTTTTAAAAAAATTTTATTTAGAAATATATTAAAACATTTTATTATTAGGCATATTGTTTTTTTTAATAACTAACTAAATAAAAATGTTATTGAATATGCTAATTTGTTTACTAATAGTATTACAAAACACTAGAAATATTTTAGATGATATTGTATATATTATTTAGAAATATTTTTTAAATGATTAAAAGTTTTGTTTTTGTTTTTGTTTTGTTTTTTAAATATTGTTAGGGATGGTTAATTCTTGGTCATTTGAATGTGCACATTTTCTAAACTAATAGTATTTGAAATGTCATAAATGTTTTACATTGTAAGAAATATTTTAAGAAACGTATTGTATCTTATTTAGAGATATTTAGAAACATAAAACGGTTTTAAGATTCCGCATTTTTTTATAACTAATTAAATAAACAGCATTATTGGGTAGGAATGGTACATTTTTACTATTTGAATATATAGTGTTCAGTATACAAGGACACAAACTGAGACACATCGTCGTGCCTTTGTGCCGAGTCGGGACTCCAGTACTTCATTCCTGTGGTTGTGTTTTGCCTCGTAGACATTTGATGCGTTTGTGGTTTTATTTATGATCGTACCTACAGTGTGGAGAGTGAAGTGTCCATTAGAGCAGAGTGAGTGCTTCTGCGGTGTCTCCGCTCAGCGTTAGGCTCAAATCACACGCACAGATGCCGCAGTAATGCTGCTGAGGTCACTGGTCCATCTGTTCCTAATGACCTTGAGTGACAGCTGTCAATTCCCATTACTCCGCCCCCTCGTCCTCGTCCTCCTCCTCTTCCTCTTTCATAATGGACGTGATCATTCATGACATGTCAAAGGAAGGTACATATGTTGTCCTCAGGTTAGTATCCAGTTGAAGAATGTTCCTGTCGGCGTCACTAATGACTAGAATTTAGTGAATTTTTTTAAAGTTACATCTCTGTTCCTCACCAGTAATAAGGACGTTGTGTTCTACGTATAGTACTTTAACTGGACTTAAGCTTTTGTAACTGCTCTATATCATGTAAATCATATCTTCTAACCACACCGCTGTTGAATTCTCGATTCTGATTGGTCAGAAGCTGTTGATGCGTTTTCTACAACAGCAGCTCTGACTGTAGTTCCGGCTATAATTCAGCTCACAGGTTTATATTAATGCGCTTGTTCTAATACGAGTGTGTCAGAAGCGCCTCAAGTTTTCTTGGTTTTTGTAGGCATTACATAAACGTATCAATGTGTCAGTTTAACACTTTTAAAGTTTGTCAGCTAGTTTATTAGCTAAAATATATACAATGGCACCTATCAAGGGGTGGGATATATTAGGCAGCAAGTGAACAGTCAGTTCTCGAAGCTGATGTGCTGGAAGCAGGAAAAATGGGCAAGCGTAAGGATCTGAGCAACTTTGACAAGGGCCAAATTGTGATGGCTAGATGACTGGGCCAGAGCATCTCCAAAACGGCAGGTCTTGTGGGGTGTTCCTGGTATGCAGTGGTTAGTACCCACCAAAAGTGGTCCAAGGAAGGACAACCGGTGAACCAGCGACAGGGTCTGGAGAGCAGAACTGGACCATGGAGCAATGGAAGAAGGTGGCCTGGTCTGATGAATCACATTTCTTTTATATCATGTGGACGGTCGGGTGTGTGTGTGTCTCTTACCTGGGGAAGAGATGGCACCAGGATGCACTATGGGAGGAAGGCAAGCCGGCGGAGGTATTGTGATGGTCTGGGCAATGTTCTGCTGGGAAACCTTGGGTCATGGCATTCGTGTGGATGTCACTCTGACACCTACCACCTACCTAAACATCGTTGCAGACCAAGTACACCTCTTCGTGGAAACGGTATTCCCTAATGGCAGTGGCCTCTTTCAGTCTGATAATGCGACCTGCCACACTACAAAAAAATTGTTCAGGAATGGCTTGAGGAACATGACAAAGGGTTCAAGGTGTTGATTTGGCCTTCAAACTCCAAACCCCGATCGAGCATCTGTGGGACGTGCTGGACAAACAAGTCCGATCCATGGAGGCCCCACCTCACAACTTACAGGACTTAAAAGATCTGCTGCTAACGTCTTGGTGCCAGATACTACAGCACACCTTCAGAGGTCTTGTGGAGTCCATGACTCGACGGGTCGGAGCTGTTTTGGTGGCACAAGGGAGACCTACACACCATTAAGCTGGTGGTTTTAATGTTATGGCTGATCAGTGTGTGTTGCCATACATAGTGTGGATCGTACAAAAGTATCGGGATGTGATATTTTTGTCATATCGCCCACCCCTACCCTGTTGTGATTTATTCCTTACGTAGATATTTGACTGTCTGAAGTGACTGTCTGCGTTATAATCCTAAGGATTCGAAAAAGAGAATCCGTGTCTGCCGTCCGTGAAAAAAGAACCGTGAAAATTGTGCGACAACTTTTACTTTAAAAACTGCCGGGTCTGCACACAGTGACTGAACCTGATTAAAAAGGGAATGGAGAACACAGAGAGAAAGAGAGAAAGGGAAGAGGAGCAGAAGAACAAATGAAAGAGAATAAGCCAAAAAAAAGAGATCAAAAGCTCGGCTCCGGAGGCCACGGTTCGAGCTCCAGAGCCTCATGACTGCCTTCTGGTACAGTCTCACACATGGAGGCCACCTGAGAATGTGTCTCACACAATCACACACACACACACACACACACACAGAGACAGACACACAGACAGGACCCAGGGGTGATAATTGAGGGCTTAAAACAAACATGAAACCGCATGAGACGGCTGCATGTGTGAAGCTGCGGCTCAGTGGTGTGCAGGGAAAAAGTGGGAAATTGTTCTTCGGCTCTTTATGTGGGAATCTAATAGGAACATTAGCGAGAGCACTTCCACTGTAGAGGAAACTACACCTGTCGTGTGTGTGGAGAATATGGGCTGTTGTTTTTTTTTGCCCCCCCACTGTGTGAGTGTGTATCTGCTCTCTAATGTAGTCTGAGATTTAATCCTCTCAATAGCAGCGTTTTAATAAACGACTGACACCAAGCCAGAGCACGCAAGTGGAAGTTGATAAACGGGGGAGATGATTTTTGCTGAAAGTTCAGTATGCGTATTCTATCATTGTGTGATTTTTATTAATTTCTCTCTCTCTCTCTCTCTCTCTCTCTCTCTCTCTCTCTCTCTCTCTCTGTGTAGTTGGTGAAGTTATGCAGTGGGATGATCGAAGCCGGGAAGGTGTACGTCAGCGCCAACAAGCTTTTCGTCAACGGCATCCGAGACCTGTCTCAGCAGTGCAAGAAGGATGAAATGATATCAGTAAGCGTGTGTGTGTGTGTGTGTGTGTGTGTGTGTGTGTGTGTGTGTGTGTGTTCACTAGATTGAAAAAATTTAAATAGTGACTTTATTGCCCAGGTATAAATTGTATTTTAAACATTGGATGTTAATTAAAAGTAAAAGTAAAGTGTATAGTTGTTGATAGGATGAGGTTTTTTTAAAAAAATTTTGGAAGGAGTCTCCAGTGTAAAGTTGTATCTTTACGCCTTCATGACGTAGCTGCATTTTTCTTCTTATTTAACCTCTTATTAACCTGAAAGTAAGAGACTGAGTGTTTGTAGCTGTTATGATGTAAGCGATAACAGGAACTAACTTATTGTGTGGACGTTCCACAACATTAAGTAACTATAAACAGATAGAAAGTCATTCTTTAATTAATAAAAAAAAGAATTATAAGCAATGGTAAATTGCTGTCATATAAGAGGACTAAAGCACTTTGAGGAAAATAGTCAACTTTGTTTCGGGTGTAACAAAGCAGCTTTGTATTTTGGGGCGGTGACTGTACTCTCCGTTCTGTCTCTTTTCTTACAGGAATGTCTGGAGAAGTGTAGCGAGAGTCTGCAGGAGATAGTGAACTACCACATGGTACGTCTCGCTTGTTTCCTCCATACACCCAACTGTTAGGACAGAGAGACTGGACCACAGAGACTGACCTCTCTAGCACTATGTCCTGACTTTACACTACATTACTGATCATTTAGTTACCTGTAATTAGCTACTAATTAGCACAGTTTAAGAAAATTACAACAATTTTACAACGTAAGTCAGGAGTGGACGATATGACCGAAATATCGCATCACGGTACTCAAAGGCGATGTGCATCACAATGTATAGGTTTAATCACAAACTGCCAGCAGTATTGTAATGTTGCATTTTTTTTAAAAAATTCAAAAAAATCAAATATTGACAAAATAAGTGAACAAATATTTAGCACTGAAAAGGAGAAAAGAAAATCTGTAAATAATTTAAAATGTAAGAAATTTGAATCGGCTGCCAGTCAGTTTGTAATTTAATTTTTTTTTTTTTTTTAATGCAAAATTGTAAAAAGATATTACAACATCCACATCAGAAAAGCATCTGATTTATTACTATATCAATACTATATCGTTGTGTTGCCCAGTAAATAGTAAAAAATATATAATCCTGTCTAGTTAATTTACTGTAGCCCTTTTTTTAAAAAAAAATAACATCTCACAACGATCTCTGATTGAAAGCAGCTGATTAGATGTTAAGGTTTTGTTTGGAATTTTTGTTTTCAATTTTTTTAAATTGTAAAAAATTTTACAGATCCAAAAAAATCTTTTTTTTTTTTTCTGTGTAAAATAAGTTATTATTGTAGGCATTAAAGTAAAGTATAGTTTGTTTGTTTTTTTTTGCATTTTGTTTGTAAACCGATATATCCTGATGTACAGCCAGGTCCATAAGTATTTGGACAGTGATACCATTTTCGTAATTTTGCCTCTGTACACCACCACAATGGAATTTGAAATGAAGCAATCAAGATGTGATTGAAGTGTAAACTTTCAGCTTTAATTAAAGGGGTTTAACAAAGATATTGCATTAACCGTTTAGGAATTACAGCCATTTTTTTACATAGTCCCACCATTTTCACAGGCTCAAAAGTAATTGGACAGTTGACTGATGAGCAGTTTCAAGGTGTGGCCTGTTTCCTCGTTATTTCATGACACATTAAGGCGGAGGTCAGGAAGCTTTTCAGCTGGCAGAGCCATAAAAGCCAAAAAAAAAAAAAAAAGTTATGATTTTTTTCTTTAAAGTGCCAGAGGAAGGTTAAAATATTTTTTGACGTTTTATATATGTCTTCTGATTATTATAGTTATTATCTTTACTATTAGTGCATAATTATAAAAAGTGGTAACGTAATAAAGGCCATTTCACATTTTGCGTGTTCTTGACCTAACAGCCTGCACTTCACCTGATAGGCCTGTAGGTGGCACTTGGACTTCATTTAACCAACTGTGATAGTTTCATCAAATTGTAAATCAATATAAGATGCAATACGTAAGTAAAAGTAAACTGAACAAAACTTACCAATAATGTGATGTACAGATATGCAAATTCGTCTGTCCGTTTTTTTCTTTTAGCCATTTCACCTTTGTTAAAACAACTGAAAACAGACTGGCTATGTAGTTTTTATCCGATTTATGAATTAGACCGGGAAATTACTGCTCTGCTCCACATTGTCCACTGAAATTTGAGCTTGTTGTGCCACATCGCGATTGGTTGGTGTATACATGACAAAAGGGCTTCGATTATGAATTATGTAATATTTTAAAATATGTAGTTTTAATTGAATTGACACACTCGCTTTCGTGAATCCTGATTTTTATTTATTTTTATTTATTTATTTTCCCCCCGTTGAACCATAGGCAATCACTGAAAGAGCCATATATGGCTGGTGAGCCATAGGTTCCCAACCCCTGAATTAAGGAGATCTGGAGTTGATTCCAAGCGTTGAATTTGCATTTGGTAGCTGTTCATGGAAACTCTCAATATGCGCTCCAAAGAGGAGTTGATGCAAGTGAAGGAGGCCACCATTAGGCTGAAAGAAACAAAACAGACCTATCCGAGAGATTTTTAGGAGTGGACAAATCAATGATTTTGTACGTTCTTAAAAAGAAGGAATGCACTGGCGAACTCAGCAACACCAAAAGGCCTGGAAGACCACGGAAGACAACTAAAGTGGATGAATGCTGAATTCTTTCGTTGTTGAAGAAAAACCCCTTTACAACGTCTAGCCAAGTCAAGAGACGCCTTCATGAATGTTAATGCAGATGGTTTACCTCAAGATGCAGACCACTGGTAACACTCAATAAGTATAAAGTATATCGTATTGTATTTTTAAGTATCGTGATATGATTTTTTTGTCATAGGGCTTACGACTTGTTAATCCACGCTGTATCATTATATTTATATTTATATGTTTTGAAACCGTCTAGCTCGGCGTTAACACTAATGCGGTGAAAATTCTTCCACAATCCCACAATTCTTCAGGAAAAGCTGATTTCCAGTTATTTGTCCTAAACGAGTCAGACATCCCAGAATGCATCACGATATTACTGTAATTAGTTGTAAAGCTGTCAAACGGGATGTACAGCAGTGGCTCACAGTGAACCCATGTGAGCTTTGCTCCCAGACAGCAGATCAGGAGGAACATTCATGAATGATTCGGTGTATCGTACGAGATTTGTAGACGTCACAGTGCTCAGTCTGTAGATGAACATTCTAGAGAGATCCGGCCTTTTAGCCTAGAATTAAACGCTTGAGTCAATTGAGTCAATACCTTTTAGCACTGTGGCTATTCTATAGACTGCACGGGGGGGTCAGCGATCATGTGTGGAAGCTCAAAGCATCACAAATGAGGTTAATGGCTGAGGTCGACACGCACGGAGAAGCACAGTGACCCCGTTTGACCCTGCTTCTTCCACATGTTTTACACAATATGTTGAGTGTCGGAGACGGAGACAAAGAAATAACAGCTAGATATGTGTCCAGACATCAAGCCATCCGGGAACACTGAGGCACTGCACGTGATGTTTTGCAAGAAAACAGTAGGGAAGTTAGTAGGGAAATTAATAATTAGTATTTTTATAATAAGCACAATTTTCTACATTTTCAAATGTAGTTGATCAGCCAATTCATGTTTCCAACATTTGTATTGTTCTTGTGTACTACTAAGTACCAACAGATCATCCCCCATATCAACCGGCTTCCTCCAAGACACATGAAGCCAACCTCTTCATCTTTTCGAACTGCTGCTCATGCAAAGCGCTATCAGCCCACTTCCTCATACCTGAGCTCACAGATGCCCACGATTGGCTAGTATCGGTGTGATGGATGTTTGGAGAAAGAGTATACCATCAGTCCCACCCAAAGAGCACAGCCATTTTCCTCTCGTGACTCCAGCCATGGAAGGTTGTAGCAACATCAGGATTCGAACTCGCATTCTTCTGAAGTTACGGCGAGCGCTTTTCTGTTACGCCACTCAGGAACATGTTTATGCTTTTATTTAAAGTCCTGTTTTTCTGAAGGAATGGCAATAGCACATATTTCCCTGACCTTTTGACTCATTACAGATGGGATGACAGGAAGGAAGGAAGGAAACCAAGAGGGCTGCAGAATGACGTCAAAAAGGCCAGACGAAAGGGTGAAGGATAAGTGAAACGGTGGAGGGATCACGCAGGGATTTCTGTCATGAAACATTTCCTGAAAAATATTTGCTCACAAGCTCAGGATTATCCACAAGGATCATTGGAAACTGTTTCCCTCTCTCACTCTCACTGCTCATTCTTTTCCTCTAGTAGCACATCTTCGAGAGTGATGCAGCGGCGCTTTAGTCCTTTAGTCTGTCCGGGTTAACTCACCTCATCATCTGTACAATCTGCTCTTTCAACACCATAACGATCATCATCTCATAGATCACTAACTAACAAGCCCAGCAGAGTTGGTTCCTGGCCACGCCCATAACCCCGCCTCTTATTCCTTAACTTTATCATTAACCTTTAACTCCACTACTTCTACATTGGATTTCTCATTAACCCTTTTACTGCATGGTGTTGCCATATGGCAACAATGAATTTATCTCCAATTTTTTTTTTTTAATGACAAAAAAAACCAAAGCTGTAACTTTTTCATATTAACGATCTATTACTGACCCATGATTGTTCTCATTTATGTTTGGAATTTTTTTTTCTCCTATTGTAACAGCTCTAGCGACATCTCCACGTGACCTCCTTCTAACAGGCGTAACGGAAATACAGCACCAACCAACAAATGTTTCAATATAATCATATTTGATGTGTTTCAGGGTGGCCTTTCCCTTTAAGTCTGCTCTCCTTCTGCGTGGTTTCGCGTCATATCCAAATAGTTGTTGAGATGCAGGATTGATTACAGCACTGGCATGCGAAGTGTGTGTTTAACTGCACTCAGCCGCTCAGGATTGACATGACGAGAGGAACACGAGCATGTTGAGAACTTTTTGTTCTTCCGCCTCACTTGGCTTATAAGGGGCCTGTTGGAGTTAATGGGGTAATAAAACGTTAAAGAGCCTTCTGCTAAAGTGCCCACCTGGAGAGTTAGATCCCACAAAGCCTCGGCACATTTTTACAACCTCCAATAGAGTCATATTTTTCGACCTGCACTGAGGTACCGAGGTCTGGTAATAGGATCGGGCTTATCACACTGATGTAAAGACTAAGGAATGTTGAGCCTTAGCAGTGCAGCTTTGATTTTCACCATACACCATTGTATGTCTCAGAGATGTTGTACCGTGGGCCTGTGTCCTGCATCATCTAGAACATCCAGCACATATAGGTGCTAAAATCCGAGTTCTCTCATTGGCAGACCTGTAGCCTCATCTCTCTCTCTCTTCATCTATTATTATGAGTCTTTGTTTCCACCAGCTGTGCCTTTCTCTCTCGTTTTTTCCCGCCCTGCCTGCCCGACTGACCTATTTTATCTGCAGTGAGCGCAGCGTGGCAGCGCAGATCAGCAAAAAAGCTCCTTACACCGCGTGCACAGCTGAATATGAATGAGTGAGCACAGGATGGTGCATGTGGGCGGGAGGGGATTCTCACATGCGCGTGTGATGGTGAAAACAGGGTGTGATCGCCCTCTGCTGGTGACAAACTCGTCTGTACGTTTGTGGAGTCGCATCGAATGTTTTTTTTTTTTTTTTTTAAATAACATTGTTTGCTGTCATTCTGTATTTCAGATCCTGTTTGACCAGGCGCAGAGATCTGTGAAGCAGCAGTTGCACAATTTTGTCAAAGAGTAAGTAGTGCAGTAGTGCACTCATTAGTGTAAAATATGCATTTCGGAAACCCCCCGAACTCTAATCACATCAGTGTTGCATAGGCTAAATTTGCACATCAGAACATGATTGGCTCATATATTTTATGATGCAATAATACCTATGAGAACCTGATTGGATCTTATATTTTTTGATGCAATAATACCTATGAGAACCTGATTGGAGCTTATATTTTATGATGCAATAATACCTATGAGAACCTGATTGGATCTTATATTTTATGATGCAATAATACCTATGAGAACCTGATTGGAGCTTATATTTTATGATGCAATAACTCCTCTTAAAATAAGAGCCAATCACGTATCCAGAACATGCTTGGAACATGATCATCTCTTATGTTTAATGATGTAATAACACTTATCGGGACATGTTTGGCACTTTTTTACAGCTATAAAACATCGGAACGTGATTGGCTCTTATATCTTAATATGCAGTAACACCTATTGGAACGTGATTGGATATGTTATGATGTAATAACATGTATCCGAACATGATTGCCTTTAAGATTTTATGACACAATAACACCATCACCTACATGTCACACGTTTAATGCAAACTACTATTTTTTAAATCCGGTTTTATAGTTTCTTCAAATAATACAGAAACGCTGCTGCAGGGACTTTTCTGTTTGTTTTGCATCTCTGCCCACCTGCTCACTCAAATGAATTCATTTGAAAGTGTTCAATTACAAAAACAGGGTGACTTAATAGATCACATAAAGCTGAGAAAATGTATTCTTTTACTCTCACATCATTAGCAGTTTCCAAAAACTATATATCTTATTAAATGTGGCAACATTGGGGAAGTTATTGATTCATTCTAGACTCAAACAAGCCACTGTAGGAAGCTTCCTTGATGTCAGATGTACCGCTGCAGGCTATAGCCATGAATGAGCACAGTGCAGTGCAGAGTAGAGGAAATGGGAGAGGAGACCTGGGTTACACACACTCACACACACACACACACACAAACTGCTGACATTTAGCTCGGGGAGGCTGAGACATCCTGTAATGCTCCAGATTTAAAATGCACACTCTTAAGCATGGCCTATACACACACACACAAACACACACACACACACACACACACTGAGTGCTGATTACTCATGCATGAACTTTCTAAAAATGACGTCCTTATGACATTAGAACGTGAAAACAGTTCTTGAAGCCTGGCTTTCAGCTTGTTCGTCCATTTAGCTTCATATCACTTTAAGCTTCTTGTGGTTGTGTGTGTGTGTGTGTGTGTGTGTGTCAGGGATGTGCGGAAGTTTAAGGAAACGAAAAAGCACTTCGATAAGGTGCGCGAGGACCTGGAGATCGCGCAGGTGAAGAACGCTCAGGCGCCGAGGAACAGGCCACACGAGGTGGAGGAGGCCACCAGCAGCCTCAATGTCACCCGCAAGTGCTACCGCCATCTAGCACTGGACTACGTTCTGCAGGTAACATATATACACACACACACACACACACACACACACACACACACACACACACATTGATTATTTTATTTGGATTGCTTTGTTCCTCTTTTGACACTTTCCTTTGTCAGAAAACGTCAAGTTTTAGTCAGCTTTACGTCTGACATTGGAGACTCCTTCCATAAATGCTAAATAAACGTCTCCTTCTGCTGTCTCCACCTTTTTCCTACGCCCCATGACGCTTTGCGCGAATTATGGGAGTAACTTCCGTTAACCTTTCGCTGCGGAGTCGCTAGTCATTCATTGCAATTCGTAGCAAGATGTGGAATCACACGCTGACAGAGTTTATAAAGGACATCGGCGTACCCGTCCCTTCCTTAATAGAGGGATGTGAGGACGATGGATCATTTACAGTAGCATGTTTAGCTATTTTGTTGATTCAGTTGCTTGTGACGGTAAGGCATTGAGCAATCTGAAGAGCTCAGAGGCTTACCAGTACCTTCACAGTAATAAAGTCGGTCTTGTGTTACTGAAGGACGTTTTTGTGTACGTAAAAGTTGACGAATAGCCAAGTCAAAGCCTGAACGTGTCACACCATAAAGCTTGGGTTTTAGTGTCGACGTCAGGTGTCATACAGACATCGGGGTGCTCATGTATAGCAGGTCCAGGGCGCTCTTGTAGTCACGCAGCTGCAATACTGTGCAAGGTCAGTAAATTAAGGATAAAAAAAGATGATGATGGTGGTTATTATTATTAATATTATTATTACTAGTATTATTATTAGGCTAGTAGTAGTAGTATTATCTGAGCTCTACTAGTGTTTTATATCTACAACTCTAGGGAGGTACGTTTATAAAGAGTAAGAAAGACTGTTGTTTCTTCTATAAAGGTAGAGAATACAGTCAGGCACAGCAAGACAGTACAATCGCTCACAGGAACAGTCCGCCTCAACTTTAGGTCTGTGTATGTAGCGCTTTTCTTTAAGCCACAAATGAACTTCCGACCGGAAGTTATACCCGTAATCCTTTTTACACCAGCGCCCCCCAGGAAAAAGGTGGATACAGCACGCTGCCCAGCAAAGCACATTTCTCTCCATCCGACATATACAACAAAATAAATCAGTACAGCATGAATGCAGTGCACAGCTCTTAGCTTGGTCTTTTTTTTTTTTCTCCTCCGTAGATCAACGTCCTTCAGGCCAAGAAGAAATTTGAGATCCTAGATGCAGTAAGTTCCACAAATCAAATTACACTGTGATCCCTGCTGAAAAAATAAAAAAAAGCACTTGAACATGAATTTCAAGCTGGACTAATCTGGTTTGGTTACTTGATCGCAGTATGCGTTATATTCCTCATGCTTGTTTTTAACGCATGACTGATCTTTCATTTCTTTCGTTTATTGCCTCCTCTTCCTCCCTTCTCCGCAGATGCTGTCGTTCATGCACGCCCAGTACTCGCTCTTTCAGCAGGGTTTTAATCTGCTAGATGAGATCGACCCCTACATGAAGAAGCTGGCAGCGGAGGTGACCGACGCCCACATCCTCACTTAGTAGTGACGCGGAAGTCTGATCAGATTCATGTTTTTAAGCCTTGGGGATATTTCAATATATAAGCCTGTTGGGGTTGAAAGTAAGCAGGAGGTAGGGAGGGTATTAGTCAGGGAAGCAAGTCTTAATATAATGCTACCACCACCGTGCTTTGGAGTTACCTCTTGGTTGGTCAAGTTGTCTTCTTGTACTTTATAAAGGAATAACACAGCAGTGAAGAGATTGAAAACCACGCAAAAATGAATGAGTCGTGTAAAATATTCGAGGCGCCTTATGTCCGTGTGTGTGTGTGTGTGTGTGTGGTTTTTAATGTGTAGTTGGACCAGCTGGTGATCGATTCAGCGATGGAGAAAAGAGATATGGAGCACAAACACGCTACGATACAACAGCGGGTATGTACGATACACGTCCAAGCTATTCTTAGAAAAAGTAATGTGTGTAAATTACACGTTGTTGTCTTATTTGTACTAAGAAATTATGATCAATTTAATACAGTTTGGTCTCCTATTTCCTCCTCAGTGTGTGAGTGTGTGTGTGAGGGTTTAATATCAGTAGAATTTGATTCTCTGGGATGTAAACTTCACTTTAAATCGCATTATCTAACATATATTTTCTTTCCCTCCTATCTGCGGCTGTCCTAAAATGACCGTCACCTCACAGACTCTTCTACAGGTTAGTTTTTATCTTTTAATCGATATATAAATCTCCTCTTGACTGATATTTGGACACCATTCGAAGTTTTATAGTCCGACTTCCTGGGCTCCAGTGTTAGCACTTTGTAACAGTTAGAGATAAAGCTGGAAAGACTTCACCAGTCATGTTTTATTCCTTACATAATCTACTTGTATATAGACCCCCAGTGTTACTTTATATATATATATATATATATATATATATATATATATATATATATATATATATATATATATATATATATATATATATATATATATATACAGGTGCATCTCAATAAATTAGAATGTCGTGGAAAAGTTAGTTTATTTCAGTAATTCAACTCAAATTGTGAAACTCGTGTATTAAATAAATTCAATGCCACAGACTGAAGTAGTTTAAGTCTTTGGTTCTTTTAATTGTGATGATTTTGGCTCACATTTAACAAAAACCCACCAATTCACTATCTCAACAAATTAGAATATGGTGACATGCCAATCAGCTAATCAACTCAAAACACCTCAAAGGTTTCCTGAGCCTTCAAAATGGTCTCTCAGTTTGGTTCACTACGTAAGCCACAAACATTCATTGCCAAAGAAGCTAGCTGTTCACAGAGTGCTGTATCCAAGCATGTTAACAGAAAGTTGAGTGGAAAGAAAAATTGTGGAAGAAAAAGATGCACAACCAACCGAGAGAACTGCAGCCTTATGAGGATTGTCAAGCAAAATCGATTCAAGAATTTGAGTGAACTTCACAAGGAATGGACTGAGGCTGGGGTTAAGGCATCAAGAGCCACCACACACAGACGTGTCAAGGAATTTGGCTACAGTTGTCGTATTCCTCTTGTTAAGCCACTCCTGAACCACAGACAACGTCAGAGGCATCTTACCTGGGCTAACGAGAAGAAGAACTGGACTGTTGACCAGTGGTCCAAAGTCCTCTTTTCAGATGAGAGCAAGTTTTGTATTTCATTTGGAAACCAAGGTCCTAGAGTCTGGAGGAAGGGTGGAGAAGCTCATAGCCCAAGTTGCTTGAAGTCCAGTGTTCAGTTTCCACAGTCTGTGATGATTTGGGGTGCAATGTCATCTGCTGGTGTTGGTCCATTGTGTTTTTTGAAAACCAAAGTCACTGCACCCGTTTACCAAGAAATTTTGGAGCACTTCATGCTTCCTTCAGCTGACCAGCATTTTGAAGATGCTGATTTCATTTTCCAGCAGGATTTGGCACCTGCCCACTCTGCCAAAAGCACCAAAAGTTGGTTAAATGACCATGGTGTTGGTGTGCTTGACTGGCCAGCAAACTCACCAGACCTGAACCCCATAGAGAATCTATGGGGTATTGTCAAGAGGAAAATGAGAAACAAGAGACCAAAAAATGCAGATGAGCTGAAGGCCACTGTCAAAGAAACCTGGGCTTCCATACCACCTCAGCAGTGCCACAAACTGATCACCTCCATGCCACGCCGAATTGAGGCAGCAATTAAAGCAAAAGGAGCCCCTACCAAGTATTGAGTACATGTACAGTAAATGAACATACTTTCCAGAAGGCCAACAATTCACTAAAAATGTTTTTTTTATTGGTCTTATGAAGTATTCTAATTTGTTGAGATAGTGAATTGGTGGGTTTTTGTTAAACGTGAGCCAAAATCATCACAATTAAAAGAACCAAAGACTTAAACTACTTCAGTCTGTGTGCATTGAATTTATTTAATACACGAGTTTCACAGTTTGAGTTGAATTACTGAAATAAATGAACTTTTCCACGACATTCTAATTTATTGAGATGCACCTGTATATATAAAACATATTTATATATAACAAATATTAAATTATAAAAATATCAAATTATTCAACCCACATTGCAAAACAGACTTTCAGCTGTTTGCAATGAACAAATCAAACAAAAGCGATTGAAAATAGTTCAACACAACAAATGCTTCAAGTGGTTTCCCCAAATTCAGCTGAAAATGCAACTTATAATGACTTCTCCAGTCTCAAGATTATTCAACCCCTTCATGGCAAGCATCTTCAGTACTTAGTGGAGCACCCTTTTGCTGTTATGACCTGCTGCAAACAAGATGCATAGCATGCATATTAATGAACTGGAGGCCATTACTCATGAGGAATGGGCTAAGATTCCTCAGGAACACTGCCAGAAGCTGGCGTCTGCCTGTGCATCTTGTTTGCTGCAGGTCATAACAGCAAAAGGGTGCTCTACTACGTTTTTTATATATATATATATATATATATATATATATATATATATATATATATATATATATATATATATATATATATATATATATATATATATATATATATATATAGGAAGTGAAATGAGGCCAGCATGTAGCTGCAAGACCTAGAATGTTGTAATACCGTGCAGCGGTTCAGCTAACTCCTAAATCACTTAGGAGCAACTCCAAATGAGCAAATGCAGAACGTGTTTATTCTAGCGCATGTAAAGTGAATGCCGAGTGCAAGTCGGAACAATCCCTAATTCAGGTTATAATATGTTTGCCCACGGTTCACCTTCAGCTCCTCCTACATTTTTTGATGTAATATTTAGTGCCCTTTCTTCGCTCTGGAGTACACCTTGGGCTTTAAAAATGAATGGCTCTCGTAGTTCAAACAGATTGTGGATTTAAAAAGCACACACACGTCCCGATCAGTAACACACTCACACATTCACATGAGACTCAAAGATCTACCAACCTGCAGGTGAGATGTTTCTCCATATAACACATAATGAAAATAAAAGCAAAAGGCTTTAACAACTTTAAATAACTGTAATTATTATTGTTATTATTATTATTATTATTATTATTATTATTATTATTATTATTATTATTATTTACAGACCACTTTATGGGTGGGCTACTCGTTGGTAGCTCAATGTGCCGTACAATAAAGTAGTTACAAAGTAACATGTTAAAGTACAAAAATCAGTCTAAGGAGATAAAACACACACAAGTATAAAATAAAAGGTAAAATATATTAAAATCGAATAAAATAAATCAAATAAAATGCGTTTTAAAGGATTTTTAAATGTACACAGCTTGACTCTTGACATTGTCTGTGCTTTAATTTTATGGCATTAAAATGGTTTTAAAAAATTACAGTAACATTACAATGAAAGATATTAAAATATATACACTAAATTAGAGTAAATATCTTACAAAATAGTATATTTTTAGGACTTTCCTGTTTTGATTTGTTTTGGTTTTTTCAGTAATTTTATTTCACTGTAGATTACATTATAAATGTATATTCTTACATGTATATTTATTAACTTATTAATCTTTATATATAAATACATTTTTAAAAATCTTTATACATATATAATCTGTTTATTTATCGATATATAAATATATAAATAAAACGAATAAAATGGCGGCTTTTTTTTTTTCTGTTCTCTGAGGAACTTTGGTTTTATCCCAAATTGCTCCTTATCCTCGATATAAGTGCACTACATACGGTATTGAATAATGTGTTTGTAACGAGTGTGTAGTGTACTCTATGTTCACTATGCTCAGCTGGTGTTTAGCCCGTCTCCATGGTGCTTGTGGGTTGAATTAAGCAGCGCGCGATAGCGTGGCGTACTCTGCGCATGCGCGGCTCAGGTCTTCTGCGTTTAGAGCTGCGCGCGCTTGGAGCGCAGAGACAGTGACAGCTCCAAGGGCAAAATGACGGATGTTTAGTTCAATGTTTTTAACGTATTTAATAAATAATGATGTTGGAATACCTTAAAAGCGTAAAGCTGAAGATTTTCGGCAGGTTGGACGTCACGCTGGTGGGTAAACTGTCACTTTCTAACGAAATTTACTTTAAAACTCGAAATACACGTGTAAAAACAATAGTTAATCGACTGAGATGTGTAGGCTATTAGTGTTGCAGTGGATTTAATCATAGGTAATTATACATAAGAGCAAAAATAAGGTGCTAATTATTATATGTATGACTAAAAAATGTTTTATTTTATGCTGACAATATTTGCATTAATTCTGACATTATAAGTAGGTGCACTTGTTTTGTTTTGAAATTATTAGAACTAGTTTTTGTAGGAGTCTTTTTTTTTAGGTGGTGTAAAGTGAGAGTATAATAAATAAATTCAGTAAAATAAATGAATTAAAATAAATCCGGACCTCTTCGGGCCAGATTTATTTCATGAACATTCTTTTAATTTATTTATTTTAGTAAATTTATATGTTTTACTCTCACTGTAAACCACTATTTTGTCTTACAAACACTTGAAAAGCTAAGAATTTCAAAACAAGTGCAACTGTTTATAAGATAAAATGGATTAATAAATACATACTGTAAAATAAATTCATTTATTTAGGATGGATTTATTACACAAACATTGTTTCAATCTGTATGGTAAAATTTTCCCTATTTCTTAGTACGACAGAGTTGCTTTTTGTTTTTTGTTTTTTTGTTTTGTTTTTTTTATTCTTGAACTTTCCACCAAAAGAACACGTTGTGTCCTATTTGACTTTATTTACTCATTTTTTAAGTTATTGAGGTTTGGAATAAACTCGTTCAAATGGTCAAACAGGATCATAATTATAAGAACTCAATAAGAAATATAACAATTTTAATTATGCTGGGTTTTATCTAATTAAAAAGAAAGAAAGAAATCACAAAGCTAGCTATCCTTTCTCAAACCCCACTTTGAGAGGCACTTCTTTAAGAGAGATTAAGCATTTTTGGATAAAAACCGATATAGCTATTGTTTCTCAAACTCCTTCGGTATTATTGCATATTGAGTTATACTGTACGCAGACTTTCTGTACAGTCTGTAAAGTCGTATAGAAAGGATACGCAACAGTCTCTGCTGTATTGTTCACAAGGCAATGAGTGAAACGTTTGCTCTGAAGCAGTAATGAGACTTGGCTTTATGTGAATAGACCTGACTGTTTGCATAGTCACCCTGCTGTAGTCTAGGGAAAAGGGGGGAATAAATCTCTCATAGTAACCTCAAAACAGGGTTTTTCTTTTAGTGTTGTTTCTTTATTCCTTGAAACTAATACTGATATACTAACGGATACTGAATATAGCGATATACGTATCGTCATGTTTACATCAAATGATCTAAATGAACATATTTAACAGGTAAGAGTATTCAGTACAAGGACTCTGCTACTGTCTCTCACAGTGACTGAGTTAAATGCCAGGGAGAAGATCACATGGGTGTCACTAGAGTGACATTCCTGCAGTTTGTTTGTTCTGGTCTCATGACACTTTGGCAATAAAGTTTCATTGGTTCATGTTGAGATACACGATACGACCAAACGTTTGTGGACACCTGACCATCACACCCCATATGTGGTTCTTCCCCCAAACAAAGTTGGAAGCACAATTGTATAGAATTGTCTATGTATGTTGTAGCATTACAGTTCCCCTTTACTGGAAGTAAGAGGCCCAAACCTGTGCATGACAGTGCATCTGTGCACAAAGCCTTTCTGCTCATGGTTTTGGAACGGGATGTCCAGCAAGCACATGTGGGTCTCAGCTGTCCGCATACTTTTGTCCATAAAGTGTGTTTCAGTCTCTTATTTAAGCATGTAGAGTGATTTGTTGCACCTCTTAAGGTCTTTCTGGACAACTCTGTGCATTTAACGGTGTTTATGAGACCTGTGGAATTCTTCAAATATCGCTGAGAATGTCAGGTTCGGAGTCATTGAAGGCAGACACTTTGTGACATTATCTGTGACAGTATTAACAGAAATAAACAATACTGTACCACTTAACTAACTAACAAGAACAAGAAAATGTCCATGAAGATGATCTTGCTGATGTGGTGTGTGACAGTTTTCATTCAGTGCCTCTGCTCTGTCTTTTGATCAGGACTTTGCGTACGATGACCCGAAGGTGGAGTTCAACGTGGACGCCCCCAACGGAGTGGTGATGGAGGGCTACCTGTTCAAACGAGCCAGCAACGCCTTCAAAACGTGGAACAGGTGAGAAGAGGAAAATAATTAGACAGCATGGAAAATAGTCACAACCCAAATACGACCCGCTGGTCCACACCGGACTCATCCGCAGAGCTTTCACCGAGTAATAACCGCTTTACAGCGTTATCAGTCTATCTGTGTTATCCGTGTGTCTCCTCAGGCGGTGGTTCTCCATCCAGAACAGTCAGCTGGTGTATCAGAAGAAGCTGAAGGCAAGTGTTCCTCATCGTCCTCGTCCAGGCACATGCAGTCAGTCAGAGAGGTTAACCTCTCCACTCACACACACACACACACACACACACACACGCTTTGTTTAGAGCGAGAGGAGCAGCCACAGTGCCACCAGCATGTAGATATAAACATTTAGAGTCACTGAGACAGAATCCCTGCACAGGCTTTGTGCATTTACACCAGGTCCGTCAAATGTCTTTAAATTACTAAAGAAATTTGTATCTATAAGAAAACAGTATAAAACTATAATGTTTTCTATAGTCGCGTTCCGTGTTGCTGTGCCGCGTTTCTATGTGGTTTGCGAGCCTGATTGCAAGGGAAAGGTTAGGCATATTTCATGAGCCTGGTAAGACTAATCATATGACATGAAAAGCACAAAATACACAACTTTACACATAAAGTGGGCTCAATATTAAAAAAAAAAAAAAAAAGGTAAAAAATGATTTATTACGTACTGATATTATTCAAATAGCATAGTGGTAAAGGTGGGCGTGGTTATGTTACACGGCATACAGAGCAAGTTTTAAAATTTTCTATGCAACGTATGCTTGTGAAAGATTATTTTCATTGTATAGAGCCGTGGTCGGGAGCCTATGGCTCACAAACCACATGCGGCTCTTTGAGAAAAATCATGTGGCTCGCCAGGTGTCTCACCCTTCACTAATATATTATCGTTAAAAACACATCACTAGAGATCAGTTTTCTGCAGAAAATGCAAAGTCACTTATAATTTTTTTGTCGTACAGCCTACCGAAGTTAATGAAGAGTCAGTTTACAATAATATATTTCACGTTGTTCCGGCCAGTGCACGTATGAAGTGCTGTGCGCAAGTGTCACGACACCAATCAACGGCAAACCACTTACGTTTCTATGGTAACCTCTCGCACCCAGATTCAAGCAGCTACCTAGGTAGTTTGTGGAGATGGTGAAAAAGAAAGAATTCAGAGGAGCATCGGAAATTTCAAAGTGATTGGACTGAAACATGTGCTTTTATTGAAAGCTCTGGTGCTCTGCTGTGTCTGATTCGCACAGAACGTATTGCCTCGTTTAAAAAAAATCAACTTGTTAAGAGACAATTCGAACCCCACCATGCAGCTTTTGCAGCAATGTATCCGGTGGGCGAAAGCCGCAGGCAGGCATGCACGGAGCTCCAACGTAAACTGCAAGTCGGACAGCAGCAGCTGCAAGTGTGGACAGGGGCAGCTGGAAGCCTGAGTGCTGCCAGCTTTGCTGACTCATTGGAGATTGTAAGACGAGGAGGAGAACCTTTTACTGACGAAGGATATGTAAAGTCATGCATATTGAGTATGGCAACTGAACTGTTTTCAGATTTCACGAACAAGGAGAAAATCATTCCGAAAATAAAAGACGTGCCCCTGTTAGCCCGAGCAGCGCATGACCGCGCAGCCATGATGGCACGTGAGACAGAGAGAGAAAAGAGCACGGATATAACTTCGGCAGATTTTTTTTTCTCTTGCGCTGGTTGAGTCTACACACACCCACACACACACACACACACACACACACACACACACACAGAAGAGGTTTTATGCTGCTCAGGTGGAAACTCAGCCTGTGTTGAAAGGCCTGCACAATTCATTCTATATTGCAGCATGTTACTTAGTGTTATTGAAATGTTACTGAAGAACGTGTTTTTTATAATAGTAAAATATTAGTTTTTGCAATGGCTCTTTTGAAAAAATGCATTAAACAAAAATGAAAAAATGGTGAAAAAAGGTTCCTGACCCCTGGTATAGAAGGTGCTGCAAATAAGTTGCATGTGGACGTTTTTTTCTATGACGCTGGGTTGTTTAAATGAGGATGATACATGAAACATAGTTCTCAGAAGCACCAGCTTCGCTGTTACTGTCTATGGCCGTGTATTTGTGTCTTTGTCACACCTATTCCACAGCTGTGCCGTGGTGTTGGTGTTACATGCATTCGGGGATTTCATCCAGTGCGTTTGTCCTGTAGGACTCACTGACTGTGGTAGTAGAGGACCTGAGACTGTGTTCGGTCAAACCCTGTGAGGACATCGAGAGGAGGTTCTGCTTTGAAGTGGTGTCTCCTTCCAAGTGAGTCCTACTACATCCTGACTCAAACATCCTACAGACACCGCCGCTGCATCCCAATTCGTCTACTACCCGTCCTAGATAGACGGAAAAAAAGAATTTTTCTTCAGAAAAAGAGTGCATACTTTTAGTGCTTAGTATAAGTAGGCGAATTGGGATGCAGCATGTATGTCCTTTCTGGTGTGATGATGATGATGATGATGTGTTGCAGGAGCTGTATGCTGCAGGCTGAGTCAGAGAAACTCCGACAGGCCTGGATCCAAGCAGTGCAGGCCAGCATCGCCTCGGCCTACAGAGAGAGTCCAGACAGTTACTACACTGAGGTTAGCACATATACGACGTTCACACATACACACTACACTGCGTTTCACCTTTCTGACAAAACATTTGTTAATAGAGGTCGACCGATTGATCGGTTTTGCATGATGAATCAGCACCGATGCCCGATTGCTGGAACTATCGGTTATCTGCAAAAATCCACACCGATAGTTTTTCCCGGTTGCGTCCGTTGCGAGAGCGGCTGAGAACGGTCCGCTGTCATTATACAGTACAAGAGCGACCTCTAGGGATGAAATAAAAATGATGTGTTATTTGAAGTGTTGTTTTTTTTTTTTAATTCATTTTGGATGTTTCTATTTTTATCAGTTATTTGGAGTGTTACTTTTTGGCTCAGTTTGGCTGTGTGTCTTTTATTTACTGTAATATTTATTAATAGTTAATATATATTGATATTTATATATTTATTTCATTTAAAAAAATCAAATACATTTTAATGGTACAGTCAGTACTGTTTATTTTTGTAATAAATTTCAGCAATATTTTACTTTGAGTGTTCTGTTTTTATTCAGTATCACTTTTAAAAACTATCGGTTGATTAATCGATTATCGGCAGGTACCGCCCAACTTCAGTATTATCGGTATCGGTAAAATCCACTAACGGTTGACCTCTAATTAATAATTAAGAGACTTTGGGAGTAAAACAAGGTCAAATCAAGCATGACATATTAATATACAGCAATATGTGTGTTGTGGAATGTGTAGTTATATGATAAATGCCAGTATATTTCAGTACGAGACTTTATAACTTTGTATTATTTTCTCCTTCAGCGTCTGGACCGGACGGCGTCTCCCTCCACCAGCAGCATCGACTCGGCCAGTGAGCCACGAGAGCGCAGTGTAAGGGTCGAGAGCGTGCTGCAGAGGGTGCAGTGTGTGCCGGGCAACGATGTGTGCTGCGACTGTGGCCAGGCTGATCCGCGCTGGGCCAGCATCAACCTGGGCATCCTGCTCTGCATCGAGTGCTCCGGCATACACAGGTAACACACACTCCGAGTAACACAGGTGCAGCTGAAACAGAAGGTTGTAATGAGTGGGTATACTGCACAGTAACAGCCTGTGTTTCCTGTAAAGGTCTGCTATACACTGTTACAACACTAGTCCATAGAATAATAATATCATTTGATAAATTTCAGACACACCCATTTATTTAAACCATATTACTGTCTGGAAAAAAAACATTTATTTTTACCGAGTGATTCCGTGATTTAAAGATATCTAGAGTGAAGACGTGTAGAAACAGCCAAAATGTATCCAACTCGTGTTTTATCCATATCAATTCTTGAGTTTTTCCCCTGTTTTCTTTCTTTTCATATTGTCCTTGGTCTTTTATCACAGCACAGACAGATTATGCAGATCCCTTCAGTACTCTCCCCCTGGTTCAGACCACCTCGTGAATATTAATGCACCCTCCGGAGGCCACTTTTTCTCACGCCAAGGTCCAGGCAACTTTCTTCTTTTTTCTCCATTTTAATCGTGTACGGTTGCCTGGATACGCAGCGACACACACTGATGTGAGAAAGGGTGGGCAGCTGTTCAGTTTCTCAGGGAAGCAGCTCTGTAATTTCAGCCCTCAAACTCTCTCCCGCTGCTCGGCTCAGAAACTCGTCCGAAGCAGAGAGCGAAAGTTCCTTTCTCTGAGAGAAACATGAGAGCTTTGAGCTGCCCTTTTAATTCAGACAGGTTTTATGTGAACGAGTGCCTGCGTGCAGTATATAATTAGCATCTGGAGGTTTATGGCAGCCTCTTCTCTCTGTGTGATAGCTGTGTACAGTTCAACACAACTGTCAGACGTGTGTCAGACACCTACTAATATAACAGCAGGCTTTTACTTGCTCAGCTGTGATTGTGTGTGTGTGTGTGTGTGTGTGTGTGTGTGTGTGTGTGTTTTTTCTCCATGCAGGAGTTTGGGGGTGCACTGCTCCAAAGTCCGCTCTCTCACCCTGGACTCCTGGGAACCTGAGCTACTCAAGGTGGGGTTTTTTTCTTCTTCTTATAACCTCTTAATCCAACTCATCTACAGTGGCACACTACACAAAAAAGTGCAAACAATTTCCACTTCCCTTAAATGAAGTTGATCAGTTAGACATCACACCCTTTCAGTATGCGGGCTTTCCCCAAACTGTTGCCACAAAGTTGGACTGTATATACTAGGAAATCAGACCGTATAGATTGTATACGGTTTAGAGGTCGACCGTTAGTGGATTTTACCAATAACGATAACTAAGTTAGTCAGTACCTGCCTATAACCGATGAATCAACCGATAGTTTTTAAAATTGATCTTGAAGTACTGACTGTACCATGAAAATGTACTGTACTTTTTTTTAAATGAAATAAATATATAAATATTAATATATATTAACTACTATTAGATATTAAAGTAAATAAAATACATACAGCCAAACTGAACCAAAAAGTAACACTCCAAATAACAAATAAAAATGGAGACGTCCAAAATTAATCAAAAAATACTTCAAATGACACAACAAAATTAGTCAGTGATAGTTTTTATTTCACCTCTAGAGGGCGCTCTCGTACTGTATAATGACAGCAGACCCTTCTCAGGCGATCCCGCAACTGGGGAAAACTATCAGTGTGGATTTTTATCGATTACAGATAGTTCCAGCAATTGGTTATCGGGCAAAACCGGTCAATTGGTCAACCTCTAATACGGTTGGCACCAAAAAACTCACTTAAAGAACCCTATTGTAATCTGAATTATGCACCCTTTGATGCAAGAGTAACCCTGTGCCGCAGGTGTAGGAGAATGCCGGCCTCATTCGTCAACCATTCACCGCAATTACTGAGTATCCGATTACTGATTGATGAAGTGAAAATTCACTGTGTGTCTCCAAAATACAGTCAGTTCCACTGACAAATACTTTAATGTGACTACCATGTGGACTCTTCTTATGATAGAAATAAATAAAAGATAAATGGTGTTGCATTAGCCCACATTAATTCACATGATTTTTCATGCGATCAGATTAGATCACTGTGTTTGCGATGTTAAATAACCCATGCTGACATGTTGCTTTGCCTGCAGTTGATGTGCGAGCTGGGTAACAGTGTTATAAACCACATCTACGAGGGCACGTGTGAGGAGCAGGGCATGAAGAAGCCAGGCGCCAACAGCCCCAGGTGAGAGCGGCACATGCACAATGTTCACATTTTCCCTATAGAGAGTAAAGTCTGTAGTACTCTCCACTTTTAATCCAGCTTGGATAGACTCTTCATTTCTGCTATTTCATTACCCGCTTAACTGACTGAAGGCAAGAGAAAGAAGCGTGGATTCGAGCCAAGTACGTGGAAAAAAAGTTCCTGAAGAAGATCGCAACAGCGGAAGCCCTGGTGAGCACCGAGAGAAAATCGGAGAGGCGGTGGGCTGCAAAAAAGTGTCGACGCCACAACAGCGCCACCACCGTACCCAAACACCGGCGGAAATACAGGCAGGATCCCGGCTCGGGTTCCCTCTGCTCAGGTAACGTGTCTCACCTTTTAGTCACTGATATCAGATTGATGTACAGACAGAGCCACTCCTTACATCCCTGCTCCTTCTTTTCCATCAGCCACCAGCGCTTTGGAGAGAAAGTTCCGGCGAGATTCTCTCTTCTGTCCTGATGAACTGGACTCCCTGTTCTCCTACTTTGACACCAGCTCAGGGCCTCGCAGTAAGTGTTACAGCCCAAACAGTGGGGGAGGGGGAAAGAGGGAAAGATTATCCTGAGACAGAGTGTAGTCTTTCAGAGCATTCTTTATTAAATGGAGTAACTAAAGTACACATGGTCCATTAGTGCAGCACATCTCACTCTATAAGAGCTTATAATGCCGTCTCTGAAAATAATGTAACCCTATATACAGGCTTATTGATTAGAACTGAGAGCTAATCATACAGCTCAGGTTAATGTAGGGAGCCTGGAAGAGGAGTATTGCATCAGAGGAACTGGGGTTTTTCACTGTAGTGTTACAGTCGGTTATCATGGACAGGGACTTTGACATTTCACAGAAAACCTGTCGGAAAAGGCGATGTCCTGATCCCACTTTTTCTATTTTCAGTGCAATAACAATCTACGTATCAGTTTATACCCTGGTACTGATCCGATACTGCCATGTTTTTAATAACTGAGCTGCTATCTGCGAGCGTCTTTTGCCAAGTTATAAACACGAAACAGTCTCAAATAACTTTTTATAGCCCATTATTCCACAATGCCGTTAAATTCTTGATTGGCCAGAAGGTGATTAATTGTCTATAACAGCAGCTCTGACAGTAGTTCAGGCTGCAAGGTTTATATTAATCCACTTGTTCAATATGCTGTTGTTTCTATAGTAATAACTGACACAGGGATTTGTGTGGCAGATGCTCCACATAAACCGATTTTAGAAGTTTTCGGTAAATTTAGAATTTGTGGAAGGAGTCTCCAGTGTCAGCGCTTTGTAGCAGTCAAGAGGTAAACCTGTAAATGAAGGCTTCCGACACAGGAATGTCTCCAGGACAGAGGACTTTGCAGTTTCTATGTTAAATTGACACGCTGTGCATTTTTGTTTTATTAAATTCAAGAGAAAGAGTCAAAAGACAGGATGGTGAGTGAACAGCTGTTTATAACCGTTTATAACTTTTCGTGGACTTTCCACAACAGATAAAAAGTACAACATCTTTAATAAAGAAACACGTTTTTTTGTTGGCAATTCGCTGTGGTGTAAGAGGAATAAAACACTTCAGGACGTTCTTTTATTGGAAAATAATACATTTCTAGTTTCAGTGCTTCACACCGTGCTGCATCACACCACCTATCACTGATTATTTTCTTATAATTGCAGACCCACATGTGTGAATTTTAACGGTCACAAGGCTTGGGCTGACAGTTGTGTTATTTGGTTTAGAAGTCAACAAATTGATTGGTTTTGCTGATGAATCGGCACAGATTACAGATTGCAGGAACTATCGGTTATCGGCAAAAATCCACACTGATAGTTTTCCCGGTTGCAGGAGCGGCTGAGAAGGGTCCGCTGTCATCATACAGTACGAGAGCGGAATCTAGAGTCGAAATAAAAACCATCACTGACCAATTTTGTTGTGTCATTTGAAGTGTTTTTTTTAATTCAGTTTGTGTCTATTTGTATTTGTTATCTGGAGTATTTCTTTTTGGTTCAGTTTGGCTGTATATCTTTTATTTACTTTAATACTTATTAATAGTTAATATATATTAAGTGTATTAAGTTAATATATATAAAAAGTACAGTACATTTTCATGGTACAGTGAGTACTCTTTATTTTTCTAATAAAGTTCAGCAATGTTTTACTTTGAGTGTTCTGTTTTCATTCAGTTTCAGTTTTAAAAACTATCGGTTGATTAATTGGTTATCCGTATCGGTAAAATCCCCTATCAGTCGACCTCTAATCTGGTTCTGTTTTTCTGAATGTGTTCAAACACGGGATGACGACGCGCTATAGTAATTTCATTTACTCTTTTATTGTGTTCGTCATGATTATTGCTGTCACTTATAGGTATTCGAATACCCATAGTCATTAAGCCTATATGAATGCAGACATTAAATGACACTTTGTCACTGGGAGTGGAAGTGGGAGTGTAAGCATGTAACACGTCCGTGGTTTGGCGCTCTCTGGTCCTGCAGGTCTCAGCAGCGACAGTGGTCTGGGCGGCAGCAGTGACGGCAGCACCGACGTCCTTCTGTTCGGCTCGGTGGTGGACAGCGTCACCGAGGAGGGTGAGACCACGAATGACGTACACACCACCATCTCTCTCGCACCTTTACACACACAGTCGGATTTAAGGTTAATTCTATGGTATAGTTCATAGACCGAATAAATTAACACAAGAACAGATTTTAATGTAATCAGAGGCCCAGACACAATCCCAACGTTTCCCCCAAAACAAGGACATGTATAAGGGCATATAGCCAAAGGTTATATGTATTTATAGTGAAAGAAGTGTTCATATTAAGAAACCAAGATATATGCATTTAATGTAATTAGGTTGTTTAGTGCAAAATGTTAGTGTTACAAAAAAGATGTAAAAGATAATTGTGTGTATAGTGAAGCTTAATTGAGAGTGAAAGTCCAATCCAGAAGATCACAGAGTAGATAAACAATCAGCCATCTGGTGTGTGTGCGCAGAGTGTGAAGTGTCGGAGGACTCGAGTGGTGAGGTGGAGCTGGAGCCGGAGGCGTCAGACCCAGAGGACGTGCGTGAGCTGCATCCCGGCGCACTGCTCTATAAAGCCTGCCAGGCTCGTAACCTACCCGTCATGGCCGAAGCGCTGGCACACGGCGCTGACGTCAACTCCATCAATGAGGAGGATGAGGGCAAGAGCCCGCTCATACAGGCCGTGATCGGAGTGAGTCAGTCGTTTTTGTTAAATGTGTTTGTTAATCAGTTTTTGGTACTGAATTCTGATTTTTTTATTTATTTTTTTGTATGAATTTGATACAAGACTGGATTTTTGTTTTTGTTTTTTCCTGATAGGGCTCTTTAATAGCATGTGAGTTTCTGCTACAAAACGGTGCAGACGTCAACCAAAGAGACCTAAAAGGAAGGGGACCGTTACACCATGCTACGTATTTAGGGCACACAGGGTGTGTAAACACAAACACACACACACACACACACACACACACACACACATATACAGAGTCTTACAGAGTACACTGTGGCTGACTGGGTCTTGTGTTCGGCGCTGTGTTTTGCAGGCAGGTGTGCTTGTTCCTGAAACGAGGAGCCACACAGAACGATGGCGATGATGATGGTCAGGATCCCCTCAGCATAGCGGTGCAGGCCGCCAACGCCGACATCGTCACTCTGTGAGTGTCACTGAGCACGCACACACCTCGAGTTATATAAATAACTATGAATAACAGTTGCAGGATGTGTTTCAGACATTCTGCAAGGATCGAGTGCCATCTTGTTGCTTTCTCTCTCACTATCTCACACACTCAAAAACAAACCGCCTCTTTGCCCTCGTAAGGCTTTTACACTGTCCTTGTGTAATTTAGCGTTTCCTTTTCCTACACATTACTGATGTTATTACTTTAAATTCAAAGCCTTAAGGGTTCCTTCACATACATACGAGCAAAACCATTTTTAGAAAAGTGGCATTTGTAGTTCAGAGTTACATAAGCGTGCGTTTTAAAGGTTAGAAGAACTCTGCATTTCTCAAGCGTGAAAAAAATCTAGCATTAAACAATGCAAGAAAATGTCTTTGATGCTTCACCACGTTTGGTGTCACATTAAAGGAATCTCTCATTCCTGTTAACTGTTTACGCATTAAATATAAGATGATTAATTAAAATGTGCAAACAGCAGCAGGAGGTTCAGTAAACATTGCATCTGGTTCAGCGTGTGCTCAAACTCACACCGTATACAGTATGTAATGGCTTATTAAGCCCCACCTTTTTATATTATGGTTTATCAGTCACAGTGGTTGGGGAGAAGGGAGAGATTCATGAAAGTAATGAAACCTTTCTCTCTCTCTCTCTCTCTCTCTCGCTCACTAGGCTGCGTCTGGCTCGGATGAACGAGGAGATGAGGGAGTCGGAGGGGCCGTTGGGACAACCAGGTCAATACCCAAGCAGCAGTCCTACAGAGCAGCAGTACAAGAAATGCATCCAGGAGTTTATTTGCCTCAACATAGCTGAGTGTTAGATGTTCCTGTGTAGCATAGACTCTCTCTCCGTCTCTCTGCTAATCTCCTGCCTCACACATTTATCCCACAGCACATCTAAACACCATGAGGGGTTTCGCGCTGGGCAAAATATGCTGGGAGTATAGTATTATAGAGCTTACAGATTATTGGTCGTTTCTGACTTTAAACAAATGTTCTGTTACGGGCGTATTTTAGAAACGTCTCTTTTTTAGAAAAGTCTATGTGATACAAAGACGCTCGTCAACCCCGCACTACGAAAATCTGGCCTCCTAAATGTGAAGTTTGGGAGGTTTCCAAGTAAGCTATGAATAAGAAAACCAGAGAAAAGTAAAAAATCTTGTCTACAATTTAAACACATGCAATGCGAAAGAATTTGCCGCTGTTACGTTTGGTCAAGGACGCGAACGCCACAGGCTTTATAAAGTCGTAATCAGCTGCCGGGAATTGAAGGACTCTCATTTTTTTTCTGTGACCAAAATATAGTTATGTTTTATAGAGGAAACAGGGTTCAGCTTGTGCTGGTGTTGTGGGTTCTCTGGCGTTTATGAATATCTTTCACCAGTCAGCGCAAATTATATCCCAGTTCATCAGGGTTTTTTAACCGTGTCATACAGTACACTGTGTTACAAATCATGATTTAGCAAAACATCAGTTAAATTTTTATGATGTCGTCATGAGGTGCTGTTGGATAAAGTGGAAGTCTGTCCCTAAGCTAAAGACTAACGCTAACACTAACACTATGGGACCAGTTTCTCAGCCTAAGCCACTATCAGGTGCTTTCTAACTGCTTCCTGCTACTCTACTTTATCTAATAATCTGATCTCTGGCAAAGAAAACGGGGACAGCGTGACCAAAATGACAAACATTGCTACGAGTGCAAATTATTCCAGGCAACACACATCCATTCTGCCTCTGAGTCTTTAGAGCCCTGAAACACTACGATGGCTGTCAGCTGTAGTTGTTGAATTGCTCACACTAAGACTTTTATACGTAAACAAGCTAACGACACTTACGAGCGCATGGCAAATCAAAATTCCATCCAAGTAGTACGTTCGCAAATAACAGTTTTAGCTGTTTGTGTTTCTACGTATCGCCAGAAGTCGCTTAACTCGTAAATAAAACGAGTTAGCTATTTTGAAGCAACCTCACAGCTAGCTGATAATTTGCAAGACAACAAATCTAGCTAGCTGTTATTCAGCTAACAATTTTCAAGTCCGGTTCGTCTCCGGAAAAATAACCGCCGCTCGTTTTGTCCTCGCATACGAGGATTTGTCTTCATGCAAATCGTAAATAACATAGCGAACAATAGTAACAAGCGAAATAGTTATGACGTGATGATTTATGAAGTATGTTATAAATGCATTCCCTTCCGAGTTTTGTGTTACAGTGAACATTTCTCAACTTACGATCATTCCGATGCAACGAAATAGTGAAAATGGTAGCTAGGCTAGTTCCTAATGTAATAACACATTAAATAGTATGTTAAAATAGTACATCAGTGTAGGTACTGATACTGTACTATTTTGACATACTGATTAGTACACCACTGTTTAATTTGGGACACTGCCTTTTTCCTTAATATTGAGGCTTTTTTTTGTTTTGTTTATTTGTTTTGTTTTGTTTTTTAAATTACAAACACACAGTACTGCCATCTACTGGCATGGAGAGTTATTTCCATTCCCACACGACGTACACGCACATCAGTCGTGTTTGCCGTGTGCAGCTTTTTTCACTCGCGACAGGAAGTGATCTTCGATCATTCTTAGTCAGCATTAGTGTTTTGGTGTGTCAGGGCTTTACAGTCTCATATTTGATCCTAGTTTCAATCTTCAATCTTTTCTGGACTAAACGAAACTTCGGACACTCGAGGCAGCTGTTCTTCATTCGCCTGTGGCATTGAGGTAGCTTTTGTAATGTTTTTAAGTTTTTAAACGCACTCGAGGATTGGGCCTTGAGGGACTCGAAAATGCATGAATCTTGAGGATGTGGGCTTGATATAAATAACTGTGATGTATTATATGTCATAAATACTAAAAACGTCTTTGTTGAAGGAAACGGTTAATTATGTAGCGCTACGAGGAAGTATTATGCACTTTTTTAGGGAAAAAAACAACTTTTGTTTGATTGTTTTGGAGATAAGAACTGCCTCGAGTAGGATTTTCTCCTCAAGTGCTGCCCAGAGCGACGGTGCAATGATGATTTAAATTGAGATAATCAGTATTTTTTGTATTGTTTTATCGAAACAGTGAAGATAGTATTTTTTTAACTTGGCATACTTTGTCATTAGATGTTAAAGCGGCAAACTTTCACTTAAACTTTCACCGACCTGCTAAATGCACTTCATATCCGAAAACATCCACAACCCATAACTAGACAGACAATTAGCCAAATATCAGACGGGATAAACATTTAGAACTGTATCTAGTGTACATTCATGTACTGTATGTTTTAGCTGCGTTTATCTCTGATGTGAAATGATCAGAATCTGATTTATTTATTTGTTTATTTATATGCTCTGTAGTGCATGAGTTACTGCCCCCCCCCCTTGCTTTAACTTCTACTGTATCTGATTGTATGTATATGAATATTAGTTTTCCTACACAACGTTAAACGTTTGTGGTATTTGAATTGAAAACGTTCCGAGGGACTATTAAAGCAGCAGTTTGTAATCTTTACAGTGCATGGAAATATTTCAGGTTACAGTTTTTTTCTGAAACATCTTTAACATTATATGATTATTACAGGTCTAGGAACACTTTTTAAACGTTACACACTGCACCTTTCACTTGGCTTCTGACAGTCATGGTATTTATTTACCTACAGCTATCACAAGACAGGAAGCAGGACACACGATATCAGATTATGAAGCTCCATGAACTTCATAATGCCTTTATAGTTGACGTGGTGGTGATGTAATCACCTCAGGGCTGTGAGCAATTCAGACCTGTTTTTTTTTTTGTTTGTTTTTGTTTTTTCCCATTTCATATATACTTGTGTAATTGATTCTTCTTTAGTTTTAGATTAAACTCCGATAACCAGAGGTACATTCATTAGAATCCATAGTTCTGGCCCTTTAATCACAGGGCAGTGGTAGCTCAGTGGTTAAGGTGTTGGACTACTGATCGGAAGGTCATGAGTTCAAATGCCAGCACTGCCAAACTGCTGCTGATGGTAAAGAATTTCTTCAGTTTAGAGCAGGGGTGTCAAAAATATATCCACAAGCAGCATGATGAAGGTTTTAATATGGCCAACCATGTGAATTTAGAATCCGTGTTTGAAATTAAAATCGGCTTGTGGACTTTAATTGAATTGAAGTTTCGTAATAAGAGAAAAAATTAGAGCTTTCTGTTATTCTATTAAAAAAAAATAGAGCATTTAACTGATTTTTTTTTTTTTCCTCACCCACTTGACATTAGACTGAGTGTAATGTAATGTAGCCTGTTACTTTAAATAACTTAAATTTTGACACCCCTGGTTTAGACCATTATATCATGTTTTCCCTCACCGGAAGACCCGAGGGTGGGATTTTGGGAGCTCGTCTCCCAGTGTAGCTTCTTATTAAAGAAAGGATGCTCAACCTGAGTTTGTCTCTCTGGCCAGTGAACATTTGTAGCACTTTTATTTTTCAAAAATTGCGCTCACTTGCCAGTGAGGAGACGAAGGGTAGGAATTGCATTCATTTAATTTAAGCCTGGAAAGAAATGTAGAGGGGAGAAAAAAAATAACATTCAAGTATTAAACTTCCTTCTGTAGATGTTGACTCTTCTGCTTGCTTTCAGACTCCGCCGGCACTTTTACTACATCCTGTCTTACTCCAATCCTGTAAAATAACTCGTTTGACTGTTGTATTAAAAATTCACTTTCGTCTGTGAACTAAACCACTGCTATGTCTTCTGTTCTCGCTCTGCTTTCTCTGTCCTTTTTCCTGATTAAAAAATACACTGAAAATAAAGGAAAGATGTGAGTGAACTGCTAACCTTTTCTTCTGCTTCGTGCCTTTTGTTTCCCAGTCTTTATTCACTTTAGACTCACTAATACTGCATTTATGTGTACAACTAACTGCATTAACTCTTTTTACCAGAGGCCAAACAATGGAAATTTCCTCCTGTTTTGGGGGTGCCCGTGTTCAGCATTCCACACTCCACAGTAGTGGTTAATGGCTCATATGACACTCAGGGCTTTAAAAATTTGCAGTTTATCATAAGTATTTATTTGTTTACCTAGCCTGCTAGCTTGAAATATTATCATTTTATTGTGGCAGTTGTATAAAGTGTTTTACTATCAAAAAAGCTTTAGTTGTTGTGGAGAGGTGTGAATTAGCGGCTAAACTCAGAGTAACAATACTCTACACACAGGAACCCAACAGTGTCCTGACTAATCTTATAACAGACTTGTGGTGATAAAAATAATTCATTTATCTATACTGATTGAAAATGTCCGATAACTCGATTTCTGTTTCACACCCCTCCCCTTTCCCATCGCCCTGCTCACCAGCAGCTAAACACAGAGTCGCGATACTCTACACACAGAAACCCAACAGTGTCCTGACTAATCTTATAACTGACTCTTCTCGTCAGAAATGTCCGATAAGTCGATTTCCATTCCGACAGCAGAATGGATCATCAGTGTACTGCGAAAAAGGGTTATGATGTGTCATGTGACGTCATCACAATGCGCATTCAGTCAAAGCCCTCTTCGATGCACATGTGTCGAACATGAGTACAGCTAAAAGGTCTCATTTACCAACAAGCGTCACTGCAGAAGACCGTGCGAAACAATTTTGTGCAATTGCAGTTTCGCCAATTCAAGTAGTTTTCCACAAATAAAGCACAAAAACTCCACAAATTGCATCAAAAAAAATTTTAAAAGCCGCAATAAAATCAAGTGTTTTTGGCCACAACAATCACAAAAAAGAACTCTGCAAAATCCTGTACAGACTGGTCTAGGTTACACTTTTGTACCGGCATCTACAGTTTCGCAACACCAAACACTGAAGGGAAAATGACATGACAGCGTTTATTCATTCGCTTCACACCAACTTTATCTGTGTGGACTTTTCAACCAAAAGCCACTAGAAACCAAGGGGAATAAATAAGCTGACTAATGTTATCCTTACAATCTCTCCGAAAATCACACTCCTGCCACGACACACATACTGTATAAAGTAAGGCTATACACTCAGGTGGCTGCTTTCAAACCCAGATATTTCTACAGGTTTTAGTTACATATCAGTTCAGCCACTAAAATGTTTATCATTTGTGCTGTAAGCATCACATGACAGGCGCGAGACAAAACATCGTTCTCGATGAGTTTCAACACTACTGCTCAGCTTTTTCACAGTATCGACAATTCACAGCAGATCCGTAACGTAGCCATCTGGAGGTAGTTACCACAAACTGCTGTATATATGTGCACTTTGGTTTCTGTTGCCTTCCGAAACGCAGGTTAAAATCAACATCTGTGTGCTGCGCTTGATGTAAGTCACACTCACATTTACACTCACGGAGGGATGAGGAAATATACAAAATAAAATCGTGATCGTTTTTCTCATCTGTACAACTGAATTGGGAAGTGTGACGCACTCCCATGTGTGATGGGATGTGATGACACAGATTTGTTATTTAATCATTTAAGGCACAATCTACCATCTTTCCATATTAATAACGTTGCCATGAAGTACATTTATGACGGTGAAAATTACACCTTATATCATCCTAATCTATTTTTCTTACAATACAATGTATGATATTGCAGTAGTTCGAATACGGTTTAATATTTTATTCGTGTCAACATTGTCTCCTGTATTGGGATAGGTCTCGTATCGTGGCTTTAGTGTAGCGTCTCGCGCCTAGACCCGACCCAACTACTGACATACGCTAGTGTAAAATTCTGTTGTTGTTGTTGTTGTTGTTTTTTATTCTCCCCATCTGCTAAGATGTTCTTGTTAATAACATTGGCACCTCTGCTTTACATAATAACAGCAACGATGTATAACATCAACATCAAATCATTAAAAATCGCAACATTTTATATGCAGTATATAACATTCAAATAATTGGATATTATTACAGTTGTTAACAAACCATAGCTTAATGTAGGGTTACAGCGTCATTTCTTCGTGTCTTCATTTTTATAACCCCAACCCTGTAAAATCGTTCAAAATGGGGACGTGTTTCTTGAAAAGACGCCAGGAAAATAACGTGAAACTGGTCGTGAAAACCAACAGTTGAATATTTCAATGCAAATTTAGAACGAAATATAATAAAAGCTCAAAAAAAAAAAAAATTATTAGAAAAAATATGAATCAAATTAACATCACAAAGGAAAAGACACAGCGTTGTTGGATTTTTGATTCTGATTGGTTGGGAAGTGTTGATTTAATCTTCTCGAACAGCAGCTCTGACAGGATTACCGGCTGTATTTCAAATCACAAGTTTATATTAACGCGCTCGTTCTAACACGTTATCGTCACTATAGTAACAGGGGCTTGTACGGCGAACGCTCCACATAATTGAAATCTACTAATAAACAAACAGATTTAAAAACGTGTTATTATTTAAGAAAGAAAAGAAAAAATCACTGACACGTTGACGTTTTCTGTAAGCAGATGTTTAATTGATGATTCACATTTGTGGGCGGAGTCTCCAGTGTCAGCACTTTGTAACAGCCAGGAAGTTTTCAGATTGGCTGTTTCTCAATAACATGACAAGCTGCATATGTTTCGTCTAATTAACTTCGAGAGAGAGAGAGAGAGAGAGAGAGAAGCATCTGGTGAAGGAATTACTGCTTTAACTTAAGTGATAACAGGAACTAACTTGTTTCACGGATGTTCATACACTATCCTGTCATTGATTATTATCCTAAAACAGCATGTCCCCAAGTGTTTCCTTACTTCCTTACTTAACATCATGTGTGACTACAAAAACAAATAAAAAAGATTTAAATACTATTTTATAAAGTAATACAGTATACTATACTATTATATTGGAGGAAGTGTTTAGCACTTATATTTTTAGAAATATTGTTATTCTCCATCACAAAATTATTTAAGCAGATACGCTGGTTTCCTGAGTGGCTCTTAAACACGCGCATGTCTTTCCCTCCTCTAGGCGACACAACGTATCTGGACATCTTCCGCGAGTTTTCCCACATGGCATCTCACAATCCTGAGAAGCTAAAGCGCAGGAGCATTCACTTTCGCCACTCCTTCAGGTAACTCCCATGATGCCCTGCTCTCTGGTGTTGTTTTTGACCAAGGCCACGCATCAATGGTGTGTTCAAAACGGCGCCGTACTTGTATACTATATCCTATGATACAGGTTTGCGTTGGGGCTGGACTCGTTGTCAGGGTCACTTGACTTATTTGCTTGAATATACAGTTGGGTCCATAAGTATTTGGACAGCCACACAGTTTTCAGAATTTTGCCTCTGTATACCACCACAATGGATTTGAAATGAAGCAATCAAGATGGGATTGAAGTGCAGACTTTCGGCTTTAATTCAAGGGGTTTAACGAAAATAATGTGTTAACCGTTTAGGAATTACAGCCATTTTTTTTTACAGAGTCCCTTCATTTTCACAGGCTCAAAAGTAATTGGACAAACTAGCATAATCATATATATTAGGATTATTTTTAATACTTGGATGCAAATCCTTTGCAGTCAATGACTGCCTGAAATCTGGAACCCATGGACATCACCAGGTACTGAGTTTCCTCCCTTGAGATGCTTTGCCAGGTCTTTACTGCAGCCGCCTTCAGTTGCTGCTTGTGTGTGGGTCTTTCTGCCTCCAGGTTTGTCTTCAGTAAGTGAAAAGCATGATCAGTCGGGTTGAGGTCAGGTCATTTAAGAACATCCCATTTCTTTGCCTTAAGAAGCTCTTGGGTTGCTTTCGTGGTATGTTTTGGGTCATTATCCATCTGTACTGTGAAGCGCCATCCATCAGTTTTGCAGCATTTGACTGAATCTGTGCAGGAAGTATAGCTCTGTACGCTTCACAATTCATTCTGCTACTTCTATCAGCAGCCACACCATCAATAATCACCAGTGACCCAGTTTCATTGGCAGCCATATGTACCCATGCCATAATGATGGCCTCTTTCACTTGCATCGAACACCTCTTAGGGCCGCGTATTGAGAGTTCCCATGAATAGCTACCAGATGCAAATTCAACGCTTTGGATCAACTCCAGACCTTTTATCTCCTTAATTCATGAAATGTGTCATGAGATAACGAGGAAACAGGCCACACCTGGCCATGAAACTGTTCATCGGTCAGTTGTCCAATTACTTTTGAGCCTGTGAAAATGGAGGGACTCTGTAAAAAATGGCTGTAATTCCTAAACGGTTAATGCAATATTTTTGTTAAACCCCTTGAATTAAAGCTGAAGGTCTACACTTCAATCACACCTCGATTGCTTCATCAATCAAATCCATTGTGGTGATGCACAGAGGCAAAATTACGAACGCTGTGTCACTGTCCAAATACTTATGGACCTGAGTGTAAGCAATCAACCTTGCTGCAAACTAAAATAATTTGTTTCTCACTTCAGTCTTTTGTCTCTTTTCACCCAGAGTTTGACGGACGTTTTCCTGAGGACCTGAAAACGCGAAAAAAAAGAGATCGGACTTCATATTTCACACGGAAACTGCGCGGAATTATAAAGCCACATTGTTCACACGGAGTCAGCAAATAATAGCGTTTACAGAAGGCGAGTAATCAGAACCGGGAGGTGAAGATGGCCGAGAGCAGAACTGTAATCTGGACTCGATTACAAACACGTTCATTTGAATGGTGCGAAGGTTTCTTTACAGAAATGCTGTTTTGTAAGCTTTAATGAATTCATGGGGATCAGCTGGACTTATCCCCCATTTTATTTTTTAACTTTACCTACATAATTTTTTTTTTTTTGGGGGGGGTGGGGGGGGGGGGTTTTGTATTTTAATACTGTTTAGACTTTCAAAGAATAGTGAATATTAAAGCTCACATCACTACAGTTGTTATACAGGATATGATTTCTTCAGTAGTTCATGGCTGCATGTATGTATAAAAAAAATTTTTTTAAAAAGCGAAGAAATCTCAGTTTTTGCTCGTCTCAATGCATTTATTATCTTTACTCGCCGATTATGTCTATTGTTTAATTTTTTGTTTATTCAAAAGAACCATTTCGCAGTATTGTGTATTTTGGGACTGCAATTAGTTTGTCTTAAGCTCCTTTCCACATGTGTTGGGTGTGAAGTGTGATGTTCAGTGATGACTATGCTGGTGTAGTCCTACATTCGTCCTGCTCTTTATTGTGTACAGTTACCATAAAGCATCACAAACTCAATGGCAGATGTTGTTGATGTACAGTACTTTTTAGATGCAAAATGCTAATATATCATGAGAATTGTGGTATTTTGTAACAAAAAAATAAAACTAAAATAAACCTCTCTGTGTCTGTTTTCGATGTTTGGCATCTATATGGCATCTCAACGCAAAATCCAGATCGACCAGTAAAATGGTAAAGCGTACTGCTTTCTTGGCATTGTAGCGAGTGTGGAACTTTTCAGACGTACTACAGTGACAACACGCTTAACTCTTTTCCACTGACAGGGTGCTGGTCCTGACTCTGGTCCCAAATTGATTTCGGAAAATACGCCAAAAGTGAAATCCAACACGATTACTATTACATTCCGTGTCAGGTTACGTACAGTTGCGGTCTGTTTGTTAGCCTACTGTGTGTAATTTACATCGACGATTTACACCGATCATCCTGTTCAAAAGTTTACACACACACCCCCCCCCCGGCTCTTAATGTATCGTGGTGCCTTCTTGAGCATCAGTGAATGTTTGCACCTTTTGTAATAGTTGTGTACGAGTCCCTCAGTCGTCCTCAGTGTGAAGAGATGGATCTCAACATCATATAGTCACTGATGGAAAGAAGTCAACTATGCAGAAGATGCTGGAAAAGCAAAGAATGTGCAGGACCTGGAGGATTTTTCTGATCCCTTTTTTAATTTTTATTATTCTTTTTCATTTTTCTGAAGAACAGCGGGCAGTTTAACTGCTCAGGACAAACAAGGGACTCATGAACAACTATCACGAAACATAAATACAGTCGTTGATCATCCAGGTAACGACACACAGTGTTAAGAATCAGACGTATGTATCCGTTTGAACTGGTTCATTTGTGTAAATTCACTTATTATTGTGCCTTGTGGAGTATATGTAAACATCTGTTATGTGAAATGGTTTTTTCAGGGCGGCACTAAATAAAAAACAAAGTGCGATTTCTATTATCTCTTTTTATGTATTTTTGTAAATTATTAACATTTTACAGATTCTGCCAGGGGTATGTAAATTTACTGTTTGAAAAGAGGTGTTTGCGGTGGTAAGATTTATTTTAGCATGCTGAACCTCAGTGTGAATATGTGTGAAGGTGTGTGTGGTGCCCTGCGGTGTACACCACTCAGCCATAACATTAAAACCACTGACAGGAGACGTGAATAACATTGATTATCTTGTTACAGTGGCACCTGTCAAGGGGTGGGATATATTAGCAAAGCATGTGAACAGTCAGTTCTCGAAGTTGATGTGTTGGAAGCAGGAAAAATGGGCAAGTGTAAGGATCTAATTGACTCTGACAAGGGCTAAATTGTGATGGTTAGATGACTGGGTCAGAGCATCTCCAAAACAGCAGGTCTTGTGGGGTGTTCCTGGTATGCAGTGGTTAGTACCTATCAAAAGTGGTCCAAAGAAGGACAACCGGTGAACTGGCAACAGGGTCACGGGCACCCAAGGTTGATCGATGCGTGTGGGGAGCGAAGCCTAGCCCGTCTGGTCCGATTCCACAGAACAGCTACCGTAGCACAAATTGCTGGTAAAGTTAAGGCCGGCTATGATAGAAAGGTGTCAGAACACACAGTGCATCGTAGCTTGCTGTGTATGGTCAGACCGGTCAGAGTGCCCATGCTGACCCCTGTCCACCACTGAAAGCGCCTACAATGTGCACATGAGCATCAGAACTGGACCATGGAGCAATGGAAGAAGGTGGCCTGGTCTGATGAATCACTGTTTCCCTTATATTAGTCAGGTGGTTTTAATGTTATGGCTGATCTGTGAATTCCCACATCACACCCAGGAAGTTCCTGGGATAGACTGGACTAAACAGGATAAATCACTTACTGAAGATGAATGAATGAATGAATGAATGAGGTGTCCATTTGTTTCCATTCCTGTCGTGCTTTTACTGTCACACGACGGCGGAACTTTTATTTTCGTTGAACTCGTCATCACTTCCGTGTTTTGCAGGGGGACATATTGGAAAGGGGCACAGATGACAATTTCGGCTAGCTCAACGCCGTATTTATGTTTCCACTGAGATTTTCCGTTTGTGTTTTCGTTCGGAAGTAAACTTGGACTGTTTTTTAAATACATTTTTAGCGCCCGTTTGAGTTCGTAGCCGGTGTGAAAAGAGGTAAGACGCTGTTAGCATATGCTAGGTGTCTGTCTCCTAGTGTGTGTGTCTTTATACACACCGGATTTATTCCCTTTGGTGATATGAACTGCTTCATGTTTTTGTTTTTAGTCAGTTTATGTCATATTTAATACAGCAGAACATTTATTACTAGTCTTCTATATTCATTACTTTAGCTGTGTAGACTAGCAACTAATATTAACAAAGTGAAATAAACTAATTTAAGTATGCACTGAGAGACTGTTTGTGAGAGAGACAGAGAGAGAGAGAGAGAGCACAAAGGATAAAAATGTTTCTTTAAAGCAAAACTCCACCCTGAAAAACATAAAATATGTTTATATCGAAGTATTTCTGATGTGTGTAGTGATTAGTTTGTTGTTAATGCGTTAATTCTGTATTTTCATTATTCCTGTGAGAAAAGCTAGCAGATGTGCCGCAGTGACGTCACGGGGGGGACACATTGCAGTTACAGTACAATGGAGTTCAACAGAAGGGAAAAAAATCAGTCATCTCATCTCAAACATAAGGGATAACGTCACTATCAGCGCCTAAAAACAAAAGAACGAGAGGTTTCCGTTTTCCACCGACGCCTAACCGAATATTAACGAGAAATCTGACTATGAAGTAGTGGAGACTTCGGTGCAAACGCTGGACTCTAAGTCCCAGAATGCAGTGCGGCTGTACAACGTAGTTGTAAGGTGTTAGCACGGAAGTTGAAGCTTTGGAAGCTGAGTGTACGGATGAGGAAGGGAGAGAGCTGGACCGACTAAAGCACTAAAGCGCCGCTGCATCGCTCTCTTTAGGTAGACATGAAGTGAGGGATAAAATCCCACTGCACTACTATCAGTGAGTAGTCAGACTGCTGTGTGTGTGTGTGTGTGTGTGTGTGTAAGTGTAATGTAATGTAGGAACCTGTTAACCAAAGTGAAAATGACCAACGTGACCATCAACTCAGAATGTAATTGAAGATCACACATTAATTATAAATATATATATATATATATATATATATAAACAGTCAGGGTGGAGTTTTCTTTCAAGGGGTCATGTTACAAATCTAGCTTTGAAAAATGTTCTCCTGTGTTTGTTTGTTTGTTTGTTTTTTGTTTTTTAATATAGATGAGCAGCAATATCAACAAGAGAGCCCCTGCGACAGCGACACAGAGATTAAAACAGGATTACCTGCGAATAAAGAAAGATCCCGTGCCATACATATGTGCAGAACCGCTCCCTTCAAACATACTGGAATGGTAAAGCACTTTAATAACTGTTTGTCTGCGCGATCCTACATTTTTTATTGATTGATATTTATGATTTGATGTGATCTGACTCAACCATCACTGCTGTCATTTCAGGCGCTATCTTGTCCGTGGTCCTGAGAAAACACCATATGAAGGTTTTTTTTTTTTTTTTTTTTTTTTTTTTAAATTCTGCAATCAATGTGTGTGAGTGTGTGATCTGCTTTAACGCTATATTTTTGTGTCTGATCGCAGGCGGGTATTATCACGGGAAGCTCATATTCCCTAGAGAATTCCCGTTCAAACCACCGAGCATATACATGATCACACCCAACGGCAGGTTTAAATGTAACACGAGGTACGCATGTACAATTAATATACAATTAATAGATGCACAATGTTTCAATTATCCCAGGTGTAAATGTGCTTTCATATCTGAGGTTTGCTTCTTCTTCTTCTTTTTTTTTTTCCTTTCTTTTCTTTTTGCTGCACTTATTACACTTATTACAAATGTATAAGTGCAGATGCACTTTCAGCACTGTACACTGTGTTGTTAGAAAGAGCAGTAAATTAAAAAAATAAATAAATTTTATATATATATATATATATGTATATATGTGTATATATATATATATATATATATATATATATATATGTATGTATGTATGTATGTATGTATGTATGTATATATATATTCCCACACCATGCTCGCTCTTCCTGCCAGCTGGAATTTATAAACCAGAAGTGAAGTCATGTGAATGTTAAATGATTAAAAATAAAAAAAGGAAGTGAAATAAATTTTTCGGACCAGTCGCAGTATTCAGCAAGTTTTAAATCACTCAAAAAAAAAACAAAAAAAAAAAATAGTGCTAAATGTGTACCTAAAAAATGAGTCACAGTTAATATTAAACACAGCTCAGAATAATTATAAGTAGGAATCAACATTTATAAATGTAAGTCCTTCCATGTTTTATTTAGATCCAAATTTATATATTTCTGTAAAGCTGCTTTGTCCATTGGTAAAACTGCTATACAAATAAAACTGAATTGTATTTTATGACAGTATCATGCCATAACCAAGCAGATGTGCTGATGGTCCGGTTAGCTCCGCCCATTATGCTCTACAAACACTATAAGCTCTGCTTGTTAGCTTTGTTAATCTCTGGTGCTGAACTGAAGAAGAAAAACCTGTTGGGTTTTTGCATTTCATTTTTGGTGGAACTTTCTGCAAATATACCAGCCATCTAACATCAATTACTGCTTTCGGTCTTTCTCTTATAGATTATGTCTCTCCATCACGGATTTTCACCCGGACACGTGGAACCCTGCGTGGTCAGTGTCCACCATCCTCACTGGCCTCCTGAGCTTCATGGTGGAAAAAGGTCCCACTCTGGGCAGCATAGAAACGTCCGATTCTACCGTGAGTGTGTTTAATATTGATCAGTTATTCTGAATTCAGTTAATATCGATATTAATCCATTGATGCGTCTTGCGTAGTATCGGCAAAATGTCGAGCATTTTTTAAATTTTCCCTCATCCACTTTGTTGTCCACAGAAAAGACAGCTCGCCTCGCAGAGCCTCGCCTTTAACATTAAGGACAAAGTGTTCTGCGAGCTGTTCCCGGATGTCGTCGATGTAAGTACTGCATGTAGGCAGCCGGACGTGCTTAAAAAGTAAAATAACTCGCTGCGTCATGCCACACAGTTCAACCACACAGCTCTTAGCATAGCGACATGCACACCTGGACAAGACGTGCATAGTCTTATAGTCACGCTTAAATCTGTCTGATGACTTAGGAGTGAATTATGAACCTGTTAGGTGTGTTAGTGTGAGTTATTTCCTGCCTTATTGTTTTTACAGCTCAGATACATGCCATTAGGGGTGGAGTCGATGTACCAGTAGTTTAGGAAGCCCAACCATCCCAAAGCTGTAAATTGCATGACTCTTAGATTAAAGAATAAAATCTTTCTTCTATGAATAAACAGCATTATTTATACCACAGTGCGGCTGAAGTAACCGCAGCTCAGACAGTGTCGGCAGCTATAATTCAAAATAACGCGCTCGTTTCTATAGTAACAACCTCGCAGTGGATGCTCCATTTACAAATTTTTAAAACGTGCGTCATTGTTTACGATGGAATTTTCTGAGACATTTATTTAGCATTTTTGGAAGGAGTCTCCAGTGTCATCGATTTTGTAACAGTCGTAGGTAATTAAGAGAGTTTGGAGACGGAACGACTGTTTGTAGTCGCTGTGATGCGAACGATAATGTTTCACGGACCTTCCATAACGTTAAATGTAACTATAAATGGATAAAATGTACAGCATGTCATTCTTTAATAAATAAGAAATTGTTAGCTTTGGAAATGGTATACGAGGAGTCGCAAAAAAACACTTGTTTTTGAAAAAGGATCAAATTCACGTCGGGCCACATCACACCAACCAGTCATTGATTATTTTCCTATAACTGCATATCCCTACATGTTTCATTCCTTTTAATTATTGTAATCGTATTGCTCTGCTCCTCCCTGACAGGAGATCAAGCAGAAGCAGCGACTGCGAGAAGAGCTGAGTTTCCGCTCTCAGGCCCTGCCTCTGCCCGACGTCGTGCCCAACACCGAGGCCCAGAACGGACGCCCGGCCCAGAACGGACACGCGCCTGCCGGGATGGCCCTGCCCCCTGACCTCCAGCAGGTCAACCGCAACCACGGGCGCCTAGGAGGAGCGCTCGCGAACCTGTTCGTCATCGTCGGCTTCGCCGCTTTCGCCTACACGGTCAAGTACGTGCTGCGGAGCATCGCCCAGGAATAAACACGGAGACGACCGGACCTACTCTTATACCAAATAAAACAAGGAGGCGTCCTCTTGTTTTGTCCAAATCAAAACCAAACAGGGCTAATGGTGAGTTAGTGAGTGTCCCAGCAATGATGACGTGATGCCCTTATTACAGCTATAAAGACGGTCGAGGTATGGAGGATATTTATAGGTAATGAAATGTAAGACTTCTGTCTGTATTCAGCCCCACATTATAACAGGAATTATTTTCAGATTCATGTCCACATGGCACTCTTGAGAACTTTTGCGTGAAGGACGGCGCTTTTGTGTGAAATCATCTTGCTGTTCGTCGTTGTCCTGTGCCTTTTATAATCCTCCTGTTTCTATTTCACTGAGACACGATAGGCTATAAACACAAAAGGCTCCACATATCCGAAGATATACATCAAAATAAGGATTTTTTTTTTTTTTTTTTGGTTTATTTTCTTTTAACAAGCAGATTATTTTGTACTTTTGTGGAACCAGGTACAGCAGCACCATCACCACCGGTCATATAAAAAAAAAAAAAAAATAAAAAAAAATACACAGAATGGTATGAAGCAGAGGCTGATTCAGATAGTCTGGTGTGAAAATATGAACTTGTGTGAATGTTCAAATCTTGCTCATATGATGGTGCTTCTATATAACTGTACAACATATTTTTCAGGTAGGAACAAAACTTGCTGTATATTCATCATTACAAGAGCAGCCTGGGATAGTTTGTCACCTAACCCTTGCATTCAGGCAACAATTTGGGGCGTCTTTTCTGAAAAGGAAAAAACAAAACAAAAAAACAAAAAACAAAGATGAATTATATTTGAGGTATAAGCTGCTGATACCTGAAGAGTAATGTATGCTATTGTTGACTCTTACTTCAGCAACGAGATCGGTGTCCAGTAAGTGATTTAAGTTTGTTCCTGTCATGACTTACGTTCTAGTAGCGACAAACCGTCCTCTCCTCACCAGCCTCTCTTTTTCTTTCTCTCATCAAGTCAAAAATGCAGCTTGTCGTGCTACCGAGAAACCGGAAAGCGCGAAGTGCTCTGTCCCGAAAGCACTGACACTGGAGACTCCTTCCATAAAGCTTAAAACACTCACCATATCAGTGATTATACATGTGAAGTGTCCACAGTACAAGTCCCTGTGTAAGTTACTGTAGAAACAATACCATATTAGAGAGTATTCATATAAAATTGATTTACAGCTGCACTATCATCAGAGCTTCTGTAATAGAAAATGAATCAACGCTGGTTCTGATAAACCAGATCTGAGAACGTGTCCTCATTGTTACACCAGAAAACGCGAACCCTGTGTTCGATCCCCGTCGTACCCCGTGACAGTACGCGACTCTTTTCGATCCGGACGTCAGTGTGTAACTCATGATGGCTTCTTGGTGTCGTTAAGTTTTTATTCATAAGAACTCATTCTATTGGACCATCCAACACTACAGTTTCTTCTATTGTTTGTGTATTTTGGAGATTTTTTTTCACAATTACCTGCGCACTATAACGCACAAAGAAATTTTTATTTTGGCTTTTATGTTGTAACTTGTGCAATATTCAGATTTTAAATAAAGTTTGATTTTAATTAACTTTCTAGATATTAAATGTTTATTATTCTGAGGTTGTTGTGGTGGATACTGGAACTGAAATGTTTTGCTGACATGTAGTGGAGTTACTATTACCGGTACCACCCAATAACAGCATGTCCTGAAGGGTTTTATTCCTCTTACAACGCTTTTTTTTTTTTGGCTCGTCAATCTCTCGTCCTAGGATTCGTCCTAGAATCCTAACCCCAGGATTCTTGTCTCCTTTCTGGTGGCCATCAGACCTCTTCGAAGACTTCTCATTCTCTCTCCTCTTGATGGCTGCAAAGATTTGAACCAGTAAACATCTTGACATAAACAAGGAGCATATTTGCTCAACACATTCGAACACTCGCATTTTCTTCTCGAGTACGTCCGTCTCAAATTACTCGGATTTGAACCTCTGAGGCATATTCGGGTTATAGACAATAATTTTGAGGTATGTTTCACGAAGCCAGAATGTTCAGCTATTAAACAAAATGTTTTTAGTGTCGTATCTGTGATTTGTTTATTCGTTACGAAGTAAAAAAAAAAAAAAATCGGGTGAACATCCTCTTAGTGTGGTGATTCCATAATTTTTGCCAGGGGTTGTAGATAGCTTGAAAGATAGATGACCAACACCTCATACAGAAACATGCATGAGTATTGGCACCCCTTCTTGTATTTTTCCATTTGGTTGGTTGGTTGGTTGGTCAGCAAAAAAAAACAAAAACATACTAGGATTCAATTCAGGTTATCACTTGTATTATGTGCATGAAGTTAATACAACCTGTTCAGGTATTTGATAACTGATTAGACACAGTCTAATACTATGAGCTTCATGACAAGTGAAATTTGCAAACCTGGTGTTTTCTTTGACGCCTTTTGGTTTGTTAGGAGCTTTATCCTGCTGGGACGACACACAGACAGCTCGGTTAGCTCTTCACAAGCTGTGCTTCTTATAAATGAGGCTTATGTGCATGAACTTTATGTGCATCTGAGACTGAAAACAAAACGCAAGGGGGCGTCCGGCTTTCAGTGCTCGTCTCGCTGAGGACAACTCCTTCAGCTACTGGTGAAGAAGGAGGAAGCTGTTTCTGGTCTCTGAAGCTGGATTATGGGCCAGTGTTTTCTCCACTTGACTGGAGATGCGGGAGATAATGTATAGGCTGTAATATGTGAGGAATAAAACAATTGGCGTGTGCGGTCTTTGAAAAATAAAAACACAGCTTGTCATGTTACAGCGAACAGGAACAGTCCTTCGTTCTGAAGACTCTCCTGCGGCAGAAAACGTTCTGTACTGACCGTTACAAAGTGCTTAAACTGGAGACTCATTCCACAATCAATCGATAAACATCTCTTTCTAGCCAATTATATTGTTTATCTTTGTTAAATAACAACACATTTCTAAAAATTGGTCTGTTATAAGGTTTAGATTATGAGCGTCTGCTGTAGGTTCCTGTGTATGTTCTAGAAACAATAGGCAGATATGGAAACAATAATGTATCAGCCGGATATACTGTCAGAGCTGCTGTTATCAAATTAATCAACTCCTTCTGACCAATCAGAATCCAGAATTAAACAGTGCAGTGGTATAAATAACAACAACAATAATAATAATAATAATAATAATTGAATGTATACATTATTCTGCCTTGTGTGCTTTCTGTTGTTATTTCTTCTATGATTGGCAACATTTAATTCCCAGCATGCATGTGTAATCCGGCAAATCTGGCAAATGTCGGTTAAGGCCGCTTTAGGATAAGAAGCCATACTTTATCCATCCATCCATTTATCCTGCACAGGGTCGCAGGGAGCCTGGAGCCTATCCCAGGGAACTCGGGGCACAAGGCGGGGGGACACTCTAGACGGGGGCCAACCCATCGTAGAGCACAATCGCACACACACTCACACACTACAGACAATTTAGAAACGCCAATCAACCTACAATGCATGACTTTGGAATGGGGGAGGAAACCGGAGTACCTGGAGGAAACCCCCGAAGCATGGGGAGAACATGCAAGCTTCACACACGCAGGGCGGAGGCAGGATTCGAACGCCCATCCCTGTAGGTATGATGCAGATGTAGGCATGACCGATAAATATATTGTATATATAAATGTAGTTTTCTGGTCCCAGCTTGTCATGAATCCACAATTTACTGGCATTTCCCCCCAGTGTGGTGTTTGATATGAACGCACGTCCACCTAAAAAACAACTGTGCTGTAACATTTTAATACTGTGTAACTCGTTTGGATTCAGTAGGTACTGTAAATGCGATGGTGATGTGATATTTGTCCAGTGTGGTTAATATCTGAATATTAACCACATTCAGTATGTGTCAATATAATATCATCATTATTTTGACTTAATAACTCTTTTCATTTCAATATATGTGATGTAATAACTTTCTTTTCTACAATCTATCAATACAATCTATATTGTGGAATATTAGCTTTTATGCGAATACTAACAATTCTCAGATCAGAAGGCGTTGATTAATTTTCTGTAACAACCTCAGGGCTTCAATAACACTGAATGCAAAGGGGGAAAAAAAGTTTGAGCTCTGTTCTAAAGAAAGTAATTAACAGCAAGCACCATGACCTGTAAGCACAGGGCTACGTGTCAAACCGCATACTAGCCTACTAAGTAGGTGGCATTTTAATGCGTTGTCGTTTGCTGTATGTCGCACTATTTAGGCTCACTGTTTAGTGGAGTGGAGAGTGATTTGGGCGCGGCCCGTGTGGTTCCCCCTGCTGTTTTGTGCTGTTTGAGAGGCTACAGTGGGCCGGTTTACGGTGTGAAAGGATGCCTCTGAGGCCGTGTTTATGCAGGAAAAATGCAGCTCTACTGTGTGTGTCATCCATTAAAGTCAGAGGAGATGGATTTTGCGGATAATAACGTTTTAACGAGTTATTTTGGGAAATGAGGCCTAACAGGGCGAAGAGTCGGGCTTGAGGAAATCAGTGTAATCAGGTGAGATAAAGATAAACAGCTAACTAGCTACCCAGCTAACATTAACTAATGTTATCTATTCTTCATATCGCTCAAATTGTTTAAAGAAAATGATTTTTGTGCTACACTGCGGTGCGCTTGACGAGAGCCATGTTAGCTAGTTAGCTTCATCCGTAACCTTGCTAACTCTTCACTCATAGCTGGGGAATATTTCTCTATAAAGCTTTCTCTTACACTCTTACTGTTCCCTGGAGCTTCATATATTTAATTTCCGTCAATAATGTGATGTTGTTGTTGTTGTTGTTGTTTTTTTAAAGTGCTAACTTGTTTAGCTAACCTCTAACGACGTGGCGAATTTAAATAGCCGCGATAACGATGAGTGGTTTGTACTCGGCTACAAAAGAGGGGAAAAAACACATAAGTGAACAATTTCCTGTTAAATATAATTTATTTGGTACCTGGCTGTTAATAAATTACCTTGAAGTCATGCCATGATTATTATTTTCTTGTCTCTAGGAAGAAATTCACGGTTGTCATGGCAACGAGGCATCCTTTCTGTTTCTTCATTTTTGTACAATGTTTGTGCATACACAATAAAAAAAAAATATATATATATATATATAATTTTATTTATTGTTTGTTTGCTTGCTTATTTTTGACTATTATCATATTTAATTTAAAATTATCTCTCATATAGCTGACCAGTTTGGGACAGTATATCAGCAGTATTGATATCGAAATATGACTATAAGACAACAGATCAGGAGTGTGTGTGTGTGAGAGAGAGAGAGATTGAGTGAGGGGGGGTGAGAGAGAATGAGGGGGGTGTGTGTGAGAGAGAGGGGGGTGTGTGTGAGAGAGAGGGGGGTGTGTGTGAGAGAGAGGGGGGTGTGTGAGAGAGAGAGGGGGGTGTGTGAGAGAGAGGGGGGGGGGTGAGAGAGAGTGAGGGGGGGGTGTGAGAGAGAGAGAGTGGGGGGTGTGAGAGAGAGAGAGTGGGGGGGTGGGGGTGTGAGAGAGAGAGTGGGGGGGGGGGGTGTGAGAGAGAGAGTGGGGGGGTGTGTGAGAGAGAGAGTGGGGGGGGTGTGAGAGAGAGAGTGTGGGGGGGGGGTGAGAGAGAGAGAGTGGGGGGGGTGAGAGAGAGAGAGTGGGGGGGGTGAGAGAGAGAGTGGGGGGGGTGAGAGAGAGAGAGTGGGGGGGGTGAGAGAGAGAGAGTGGGGGGGGTGTGAGAGAGAGAGAGTGGGGGGGGTGAGAGAGAGAGAGTGGGGGGGGTGAGAGAGAGAGAGTGGGGGGGGTGAGAGAGAGAGAGAGTGGGGGGGGTGAGAGAGAGAGGGAGTGGGGGGGGTGAGAGAGAGAGGGGGGGTGTGTGTGAGAGAGAGGGGGGGTGTGTGTGAGAGAGAGGGTGGGGTGTGTGAGAGAGAGAGGGGGGGGGTGTGAGAGAGAGAGTGTGGGGGGGGGGTGTGAGAGAGAGAGGAGTGGGGGGGGGTGAGAGAGAGAGAGTGGGGGGGTGAGAGAGAGAGAGAGAGGGGGGTGTGTGTGAGAGAGAGGGGGGTGTGTGTGAGAGAGAGGGGGGGTGTGTGAAGAGAGAGGGGGGGTGTGTGTGAGTGAGAGGAGAGGGGGGTGAAGAGAGGGGGGGTGAGGGGTGAGAGAGAGGGGTGTGTGTGTGAGAGAGAGGGAGTGTGTGTGTGGAGAGAGAGGGGGGGTGTGTGAGAGAGAGGGGGGTGTGTGAGAGAGAGAGGGGGGTGTGTGAGGAGAGAGGGGGGGTGTGTGAGAGAGAGGGGGGTGTGTGTGAGAGAGAGGGGTGGTGTGTGTGAGAGAGAGGGGGGTGTGTGAGAGAGAGGGGGGTGTGTGAGAGAGAGAGGGGGGGTGTGTGAGAGAGAGGGGGTGTGTGAGAGAGAGGGGGGTGTGTGAGAGAGAGTGAGAGAGTGGGGGGTGTGGTGAGTGAGAGAGAGTGGGGGGGTGTGAGAGAGAGAGAGTGGGGGGGTGTGAGAGAGAGAGAGTGGGGGGGGTGTGAGAGAGAGAGTGGGGGGGGTGTGTGAGAGAGAGAGTGGGGGGTGTGTGAGAGAGAGAGGTGGGGGGGTGTGAGAGAGAGTGAGTGGGGGGTGTGAGAGAGAGTGAGGGCGGGGGGTGTGTGAGAGAGAGTGAGGGCGGGGGGTGTGAGAGAGAGAGTGAGGGCGGGGGGTGTGAGAGAGAGAGTGAGGGCGGGGGGTGTGAGAGAGAGAGTGAGTGTGTGGGGGTGGGTGGAGAGAAGAGTGAGTGTGTGGGGGTGGGTGAGAGAGAGTGAGTGTGGGGGGGGGTGAGAGATAGTGAGTGTGGGGGGGTGGGTGAGAGAGAGTGAGTGTGGGGGGGTGGGTGAGAGAGAGTGAGTGTGGGGGGGGTGGGTGAGAGAGAGTGAGTGTGGGGGGGTGGGTGAGAGAGTGGGTGAGAGAGTGAGTGTGGGGGGGTGGGTGAGAGAGTGGGTGAGAGAGTGTGGGGGGGTGGGTGAGAGAGAGTGGGTGAGAGAGAGTGGGGGGTGGGTGAGAGAGAGTGGGGGTGGGTGAGAGGGGGTGGGGGGGTGAGAGAGAGAGAGTGAGGGGAGGTGAGGGGAGGTGAGGGGAGGGTGGGTGAGAGAGAGTGAGGGGAGGTGGGGGGGGTGGGTGGGAGAGAGGAGTGGGGGGGGTGGGAGAGAGTGAGGGGAGGTGGGGGGGGTGGGGGTGAGAGAGAGTGGGGGGGGGTGGGGGGTGAGAGTGAGTGGGGGGGGTGGGTGGGTGAGAGAGAGTGGGGGGAGGTGGGGGTGAGAGAGAGTGTGGGTGGGTGAGAGAGAGTGGGGGGGGTGGGTGGGTGAGAGGGGGTGAGAGAGAGTGGGGGGAGGTGGGTGAGAGAGAGTGAGGGGAGGTGGGGGGGGTGGGTGGGTGAGAGAGGGTGAGGGAGAGTGGGGGGAGGTGGGTGAGAGAGAGTGAGGGGAGGTGGGGGTGGGTGGGTGAGAGAGAGTGAGGGGAGGTGGGGGGGTGGGGGGTGAGAGAGAGTGAGGGGGGTGGGGGTGAGAGAGAGTGGGGGGGGGTGGGGGGTGAGAGAGGTGAGTGGGGGTGGGGGGGGTGAGAGAGAGTGGGGGTGGGGGGGTGAGAGAGAGTGGGGGGGTGGGTGGGTGAGAGGGGGTGAGGGGGAGGTGGGGGGTGGGTGGGTGAGAGAGAGTGAGGGGAGGTGGGGGGGGTGGGGGTGAGAGAGAGTTGGGGGGGGTGGGGGGGTGAGAGAGAGTTGGGGGGGGTGGGGGTGAGAGAGAGTTGGGGGGGGTGGGGGTGAGAGAGAGTGGGTGGGGGTGGGTGGGTGAGAGGGGGTGTGAGAGAGAGTGGGGGGGAGGTGGGGGTGGTGGGTGGGTGAGAGTGAGGTGGAGGGGAGGTGGGGGTGAGAGAGAGTGTGGGGGAGGTGGGGGGGGGGGTGGGGGTGGGGGTGGGTGAGAGAGAGTGGGGGGAGGTGGGGGGGGGTGAGAGAGAGAGAGTGAGGGGAGGTGTGGGGGGTGAGAGAGAGAGAGTGAGGGGAGGTGGGGGGGGGGTGAGAGAGAGAGAGTGAGGGGAGGTGGGGGGGGGGGGGGGGGGGTGGGTGTGAGAGAGAGTGAGGGGATGGTGGGGGGGGGGGGTGGGTGTGTGAGAGAGGTGAGGGTGGTGGGGGGGGGTGGGTGGGTGTGAGAGAGAGTGAGGGGAGGTGGGGGGGGTGGGGTGGGTGAGGGGGGTGGGGGGGGTGGTGGGTGTGAGAGAGAGTGAGGGGAGGTGGGGGGGGGGGTGGGTGTGAGAGAGAGTGAGGGGAGGTGGGGGGGGGGTGGGTGGGTGAGGGGAGGTGGGGGGTGAGAGAGAGTGAGGGGGGGGGTGAGAGAGAGTGAGGGGAGGTGGGGGTGAGAGAGAGTGAGGGGAGGTGGGGGGGTGGGGGTGAGAGAGAGTGGGGGGAGGTGGGGGTGAGAGAGAGTGGGGGAGGTGGGGGGGGGGTGGGTGGGTGAGAGAGTGGGGGGAGGTGGGGGGGGTGAGAGAGTGGGGGGAGGTGGGGGGTGGGTGGGTGAGAGAGAGTGAGGGGAGGTGGGGGTGGGTGGGTGAGAGAGAGAGTGAGGGGAGGTGGGGGGTGGGTGGGTGAGAGAGAGTGAGGGAGGTGGGGGGGGGGTGAGAGAGAGTGAGGGGAGGTGGGGGGGGGGGGGGTGAGAGAGAGTGAGGGGAGGTGGGGGGGGGGGGGGGGTGAGAGAGAGTGTGGGGAGGTGGGGGGGGGGGGGGTGAGAGAGAGTGAGGGGGAGGTGGGGGGGGGGGGGGGGTGAGAGAGAGTGAGGGGAGGTGGGGGGGGGGGGGGGTGGGGGTGAGAGAGGAGTGAGTGTGGAATGGAATTATGCTAACAGTAATAGGTGATTGGAATGATCATATCATATCATCATAGTTTATGCCAAGTCCAAAAATGACAGTGTATGATGGTATAACTTTAAGGTGTGTCTTTGCTTCTCTGGATGTTGCTGTTCTTTGACCTCAAATACAGTCTCTGTGACATCTTTGGATTGCTGTTCAGGACTGTTTCTGTGTTTTGTATTAATGATGTCAATGTTTCCTTTAGCTATGGCCTCCCAACTCCAGGCATTCTCCTCCCCTTCGGTTTCCTCCAGCGGCCTTTCACGCTCCAAGAAGCTCAAGCTGGAGAAGCCTGCATGGGACGGCGAGAACAGTTATGGTCTGCAGAGCCCAGGACAATCCAGCGCGTCCTCACCCTCAGCTCCGGATTTCAACTCCAACTATGGCTCTAACAGCCTCGGCTTTCCTTCCTCCAACGGCGCCCGTGAGCACACGGTCGTGCGAGCAGCCGACAGCACAGGCAGCGTCCCTGGACCTTCCTCCTCCTCGTCTTCCTCCTCCTCGTCCTCATCGACATTGTCAGGCCACCGGGGCAAAGACGCTTACCAAAAGCAGAGCGGTGTGAAGAGGAAGAGCGAGGAGGTGGAGAGCAGCGACAGTGTGCAGATCCTGGAAGAGCTCTCTGCCCCTGTGCTGTCCAACCGGGCTGGAGGAGCAGGAGGAGGAGGCACCACTACGGCACAGTCCATCACACACTCCACCTCCACAGCCAAGAGCAGCAACTCTCACAGTGAGGGCGACTACCAGCTGGTGCAGCACGAGATCCTCTGCTCCGTCTCCAACAGCTATGAGGTGTTGGAGTTCCTCGGTCGTGGCACCTTCGGCCAGGTCGCCAAGTGCTGGAAACGCGGCACCAACGAGATCGTGGCCATCAAGATCCTCAAAAACCATCCGTCTTACGCTCGACAGGGTCAAATTGAGGTGAAGATAAACTTAAGTAATTCCAAATGTCCAGATGCCCATGATTGGCTAGTGTCGCTGTGATTGAAGGGGGAGAGAGAGACAGAGAGAGAGAGAGAGAGAGAGAGAGAGAGTATGCCATCCCTTCCACACAGAGAGCACGGCCAGTTTAGCTCTCTTGGACCCAGCCACGGATGGGTGTGGCATAGTCGTTATTCGAACTCGCTATCTCAAAGATAATTTGATTTCTGTTTCACATTTGTCATTAAATGTAACAGTTAACACACATTTAGTGTGAATTGTTGGCTGCTGTTTGTACAGATGTTTAGTCAGACCTTTTGAAGTCATAAACACGCATATATTTCAGATTTCCTCTGTTTTTGTGTATATCTCATACTAAATTGTTTCAGAAATTAAAACAAAGGCAACCCGAGTAAAGACAAAATACAGTTTTTAAATGATAATGTTATTTATTGAAGCAAAAAGGTTCTCCGATACCAACTGGGCCTGTCTGAAAATGTATTTGCCCCCGTAGTAATTAATTCCACAAATCTATGAAACCTCATTCATAATGGGGTTCAACTGGACTACACACAACCAGGCCTGATTACTGCAAACCCTGCTCTATCAAATCAGCACTTAAATTGAACTTTTTAAGCAGCACGATGTTGGTTAAAAGGTCTTACCCAGTAACACATTATGCCAAAGTTGAACGAAATACCAGAAATGTTGAGGAAGAAGGTGATTGAAATGCATCAGTCTGGGAAAGGTTACAAAGTTATTTCAAAGGCTCTGGGACTCCAAAGAACCACAGTCAGGGCCATTATCTCCAAATGGAAAAACTCGGCACAGTAGTGAACCTTCCCAGAAGTGTCCGACCTTCCAAAATTCCTCCAAGAGCACAGCAACTACTCATCCAGCAAGTCACATGAAATGTGATGAAAAAAATGGCTGGATGGAGGTTTGAAAATTGAGAAGTGAGTAAGATTATCAGTGAAGGAGTTTCAGAAACAAGGTGCTATTCAATGCCATCAGCAAAAACAACTATAATAACAAACTTCATGTCTAGTAGTAGTGCTAAAGATTCACCCATGCAGCCGTGTTTTTATATTTTGACTCCATCCCTTTCCGTAGGTGAGCATCCTGAGCCGGTTGAGCACAGAAAACGCTGACGAGTTCAACTTCGTGCGCTCATACGAGTGCTTTCAGCACAAGAGCCACACGTGCCTGGTGTTTGAGATGCTTGAGCAAAACCTGTACGACTTCCTGAAGCACAGCAAGTTCAGCCCGCTGATGCTGAAGTGCATCCGGCCCGTCCTGCAGCAGGTGGCCACCGCGCTGATGAAGCTCAAGAGCCTGGGCCTGATCCACGCCGACCTCAAACCCGAGAACATCATGCTGGTGGACCCCATCAGGCAGCCGTACAGGGTCAAAGTGATCGACTTCGGCTCAGCCAGCCACGTCTCGAAGGCCGTGTGTTCCACCTACCTGCAGTCCAGATACTACCGGTGAGTGACCACTGGCCTCCAACACACACACACACACACACACACACACACCATATCAGGCTTCCAAATTTTCTATATGTGCTCACTATATAGGATATAACATAATAGCAAGTAATTATACTGCAAGTAATATGTTTGTTCTTTTTTTTTTTTTTTTTTTTTTTTTTTTATAATATATTTATAAATAAAAAATTTAAGTACACCATAAACTACTTGCATTAATTTAGCCCTTTCACCGTCATTCAAAACGTGAAATTTTGCGTATAATTATGACGACATTTTCACATACTATTCCAACAGCAAAATGTTTTGACACCCCTTCTGTTTAATGTTATCTTTGACAACTTTTGAATGATTTCAACCTACTAAAGAACCCGTTCCATTTTCTCGCAGAGCTCCTGAGATCATCCTGGGTCTGCCGTTCTGCGAGGCCATCGACATGTGGTCTCTGGGCTGCGTCATTGCTGAACTCTTCCTCGGCTGGCCACTTTATCCCGGAGCCTCCGAATACGATCAGGTCGGACTCGGCACACAGCACAGGGTTTAGCGCTGGATATGTTAGGGATGTGCCTTCTGCCTAATTTTAATATGCAGGGAAAAGGCATTTTTATTACAGTGGAATCTAGTATAATTTCAGCCCACTGAGATTCACATTTCATCCTGTCGATGTCTGTACGCGCTTTGTTTGACAGATGTAATATACAGAATTATTAAACACACACCAAATATTTCAACCTGTAGCTCTGTAGTTCTGTTAATTCATACATTGTGAAACTTGTAACTGTGTAGGGTTAATTCACTTTGTGATCACAGTAGTGATGCATATTTATAATAATCTGTTATTCAGTACACAGATTTGCTATTTTTTTTTCTAAATGAGAGAATGAACGCACAGGAATAAATACAATAAAAAAATTTAAAAAAAGCATATTGGCGCGTCTACATCACGCCTTAAATGGACTTAATCTGCAAACCTGAGGTATCTGATTTTGTGTCCACCGTAGTTTAATACTTTTACCAGAGTTACTGGATGTTATTAGAAATTAATTATTTCTCTTCTTCCCATGAGCTTCATATCTGACCTCCCACTCCCACCTCTATGAGAGTAAAAACCCCAGAGACTTCTTTAGTCCTGACGCACGTGGCTTTTCTTTTTCATATATTCTGACTGACTTCGTATGCACATAGGGTATATTGAAAACCCGTATAGTGATTTTTAGTCTATTAACAGTACTTGTTACTGCTTATTAAAAACATTTTGGTTCAGAAATCAAGAAAGGATATCCAAACATAAACCTTAATCAGTCAAGATAATGAAAAATACATCTTCGATTTGGTGTGTCGAAACTTTTAACAGGTAGTGTACATCTTAAATATCAGGTGCCGCCAGTGAAAAGCTTTTTCACCACCACCTCTTTGAAAATGAGAATCAGTGTTAGGGCTTAAAATGCTGGATATCTGATTCAGCATCTGATCCATTGATGTGTTGGGTGGTATAACACAGAACCTGCATGTACACATAAGATTTTACACAAATTGTCTTAAAGCCTGCCATCATCACGTCTGTAATGTTTCAGACAATACAAATTTGTAAAGAGCGCTCTCGGCTACTGTGAGAGGTTGGTTCCAGGTATCAGCCGATCCTCAGAGCTTTAATATCGGTGTCATATCCGTAATTTTACACGTAATTTTACAGTTTACTATATTCACGCCATTATATTCAACCAGGGTCTGAAATGAACTTTTTTCCTCCACCTGCCATAGTGGGTGGTAATTCATTTATCTTTTTACCGGTCACTCAGAATTTCTAGCAGCCACCTCACCAAAACAGAAACTAACAACGCTGTTTAAAATTATATAGTTGATCTAAACAAAAAGTTGTTTTTTCAATTTTGAAGTAATCATAAAAAGTCATCGTGGCAGCAGGGGCGTGGTCGAGCGTCGGCTGTGGACGGAGAAGAGGCAGGTCGAACCGGCAAGTAACGCGTGGTGATTCTCACCTGAGTTGTTCACCTGAGTCACTCTGAGTTGTTCCAAGCCTGCCTCCAGCTTCCTCATTCCCTACCCGAACCTGCGAAGTGTTGCACTCATCTGCACACACGCATTCATTCAATTGATATAAATATGCAAGCATACATAAGAACACATCAGTCCTTTCCCTTTAAATGCTAATAACTGTTTTCACAAGCTGTTAGGTGGGACTTATTTACCCAACAGACAATTAGCCAATTTCGCACTTCCGGGTTTTTGCTTTTTCATCACTTCATATTTCAAAGTGACGTTTAATGTTTGTACAGCCAATGGTAATCACGAACATTAAGGGAGGAACGGGTACAACTAAATTACACAAATTTAGATATCTATTTTTGTAAGCCCTACGTATGCGAGAAACGAACGTGCCGAAGTGACAGATGACCAGACAATTTTATGCGCCACAATTCGCTAAAAATGGATGATTATTGTGTTTTCAAATTGTTGCTGAAACCTTGGTTCGCGCCAAACTGAAATAAGAACCGGTGTCTCTTCTCTACTCCAGTGCCTCTTCGACTGCACGGACGCCATGTTGTGAATGGAGTGTGATCGTATGCCTCACCGTGTTTGGCGGGTGGAGGGTGCTAATTTCATACCCTGCGTCCAAAGTTAAGGAGAATAATTCACTTTCCACATTGTACTGTTGCAGATCCGTTACATCTCCCAGACACAAGGTTTACCAGCGGAGTACCTCCTGAGCGCAGGAACAAAGACCAGCCGATTCTTCCACAGAGGACCAGACTCCAGCTACCCTCTGTGGAGGCTCAAGGTCTTTTTTTAGTTGCCTCGTTTTATTTTATAGGGTACATGTAATGGAAATTAATTCTAAAGTTGAATGATGTTTTGTTTTGTTTTTTGTAGACGCCAGCAGAGCACGAGTCAGAGCTTGGCACCAAGTCCAAAGAGGCTCGGAAATACATCTTCAACTGTCTTGATGACATGATGCAGGTAATTTATCATTTTTCTACCTAATCAAAAAAATGCAGGATAAACTAATTTGCTACAGTTTCTTCGTTGAAGCTGAAGCATATTTTGCTCTCTAGTGATGCAGAATACGACGCACATGTTTGTGTTTTCTCGCCTGCAGGTTAATATGACTAATCTAGAAGGCACAGACATTTTGGCAGAGAAGGCTGACAGGCGGGAGTTTATCGACTTGCTAAAGAAGATGCTCGCTCTTGACGCAGATAAAAGGATCACCCCGATGAAGACCCTTAACCACCCGTTTGTAACCATGACTCATCTTCTGCACTTTCCCCACAGCGCACAGTAAGCTGCTTCTGCCATGGCACATCTTAAAATAATAGTATATAGGATATGGAAGTGCTGTTTTGTTTGCAACTGCAGTGGAAATCCAGGTTTTGCTGAAGCAAAAGTAGCAAAATGAGCAAAATATTATTATTTTCTAAAGTATTCATAAAAGTTACACCTGAGCCCTTCAGTGTCCCTTTTCGTAGTGGGGGTTTTTATGAAGTGTTTTTAATAGGAGTGTTTTTTTTTCTTCATTTCTCTGTCTTTGCACAGTGTAAAGTCCTGTTTCCAAAATATGGAGATCTGTAAACGCCGATGCACCGCCTTTGACAACAACAAGAACCTCTTTAGCAACAGCAGCGGGCCCAGCGCAGCCACCAACCTCACCGTGACCTTCAGCAGCCAGCTCAGTCAGCACAGTCAGGTGGGCACACATGCACTTTAGCACAGATGTACTGAAAGCTTTACCCTTAATCATATACACCCTTAAAGGAGTCCTCAAGCATTTTTTTTTTTATCCTAGTTTGTATCCATGCATATGTAATTGCATGATTAACACAGACAACAGTGTGGTCATGTTTCCATACTGACGGCTGGGGATTGGGTCACACAGTCATACGATCGCACTCCATTCACAACATGGCGTCCATGCAGTCGAAGAGGCACTGGAGTAGAGAAGAAACTTCTTATTTCAGAGTCCTTATTTCAGTTTGGAGCGAACCAAGGTTTCAGCAACAATTTGAAAACACAATAATCATCCATTTTTAGTTTCACGACTCAAGAAATGTTTATCTGGTGCATGCACTATGAGACTAAATACAGCAAGTAGCAGCAGGCAAACATATTTCTTTTCCAACACAAGGCGACACCTGCATAGAAAATCACAGACGTGCATCTGGACGTGACTAAAATTATCAGACCACTGCTGAGTCAATAGGTAATTCAGCCCGTAAATCTCTCAGAGGAGGGCGGAGAAAAACACAGACATGGCCGATCCAGACAGAAATAAATTCACAGAAGAGCAAAGTGTAAAATAGGAAATGACCCCAGGGCCGCAGGTCAATAAATGTGTATGCAAGACACAATTTTTGTAAAATGCTTTGTTTAGTTTATTCAGAAGAAGGTAATCATATATTTTGAGATAGAGATTAGTTTAACATTTATGTAACGAAACATTAAACTGGGGTAACTTAAAGCAGATTAAGTACATTCAGTGATGATCGGTTATTGTTCTTATTAGAAAGTAAAATAAGCAATGAAAAGCAGCAGCCTGATTTTTGCCTGGTGTTAACACATGATCGTTCTCAAAACAGAACATAGTCAGATCTTTCCGTTTAGCACCAACTCCGTTAGAGGAAATATTTGACTATTTTACTTTGTTCAATATGAGCACAATGTTATAAATCAAGTGGGTTTTTTTTTTCTGTATGCTATGGCAATCAGATCACTTTCCCTTTGAGCACCACACCCATGATCATCTCTCCTTTGTCTTTCAGCAGATGGCGCCCTCTGGTGGCCAGTCTCTGTCTCTGAGCAGCAACGTTCCTTTGCTCAACTACCAGCCAGGTCTGTACCAGCAGGCCACCATCAACATCCCGGGTCTGACACAGCAGAGCGTCCCACTGCAGACCAGACACACACAGCTGTGCACTCAGACTGAACCCTTCCAGCAGACCCTCATTGTCTGCCCACCCACTATACAAGGTCCCACTACTACTACTACTACTCTACACACACACACACACACACACACACACCTACCTTCCAAATCTGATTGCAATTATATATGAGGACTTAAAACTTGAAATGAAAACTAATTACCGCTTATGCTACATTTGTCTTGGTTAGGAATGACTGTAAATTCAGGCTCTTTATTCCAGCAGGGCTTCAGCCTTCCAGTAAGCACTCGGGATATCCAGTGCGGATGGACAACTCTGTCCCCATGGTCCCCCAGAACCAGTCCACTCAGTCCCTGCACATCCAGCCCAGCATGTTGACGCAGGTAACACTGCAGAGTGTGTGTGTGTGTGTGTGCTGTATTTAGTTGTCTTCCAGTCTGTCCTGCATGTGGTGTCACTTTTTCTGTGCATTCAACATGTTTTAATGAGATGATTTGTGGGATCGAACAGTGCGTGTATATGTGTGTTATTAAATTTTGAGTTTTTATTTTCATTACGTGTCATTACGTCATTATAGTCTTCAATACTTCAATCTCTTAAAAGTGTACCAGATTTCCCATGATTTTTAATGTCAATGTTTTCTTTGTCATAAATTTTCCCCTCCCTTACAGAATTAGTTTTACATGGGTAAGTGGGTGAAGTTTACGTTTTACAGGTGCAGCCTCGGGATTTTATTTTCATCCAGGTTGGTTTGAAATACAGTATTTTATCCTGTCACTATAGACATCTGTGTTTTTATTTTTTCCAAGCAGATGATGTCTATTGAATTAGAATCTTGTTTTTTTTTTTTTTTTTTTTTTTTTTTTTTTTTAATAACTTGTTGTATGTACTCAATTCTACACACACACATCCAGAGAAAACACTTGGAAACAATGGACGCTGTGTAACAAAGCCTCATTTTTCAGTTGCATATGCCACAGTATCATGATAGTAATTTTCTATAAATAAATCCACGATCCAGTGAATTTAATGTGACCATGTCTCCAGATGTTCCAGGATTTGCCGGATAAAGAAAGCTAGAATCTCACTCCTCCTGTTTTAATTCCCAGCCATCAGGATGCAAGAGTTTAATTCCCACAGGAGATAATTTAATTACAGAGATCATTCTGAGAAATGAGTACTGTCCAAACGGTGCTTTTGTCCTTAATTGTCAGTATTAATCATTCAAGACTGCATAAATTTTAATGAACTAATAGTTTTCCCTTTGACCCAACTCCCCTTCTTTTTTTATGGCTCACTCTGTGTATGTGTGTGTGTGTGTGTGTGTGTGTGTGTGTGTGTGTGAATTCTTACGATGGTGTTTGATGAAATGATGTGGCGATTCACACCCTCCTCTGCCCCATACAGTGTGTTCTAACCTCCTCCAACTCCCTCCTCCTTCCTCACACCCCTCCCTCCCCCTGCAGGGCTCCTGCACACCGCTGATGGTCGCTGCCCTACACCCCCCCGCTGCAGGAGTGCCCCCCTTGTACCCACTGCCCCTGGCATTGAGCCGTTCATCCGCGATAGCTGGGCACCTGAAGCCGAGCACAGCCATGCTGGTAAAGCCGTGCCACGGCTCCCACACAGCACCCCGCTGTTCTCAAAACCTGTTCTATCCTCCGTCAATCCCTCCCTTCCTCCCTCTCCTCTCCTCCTCTCCCCTCCTGTCCAGCTCGCTCGAGGGGTAGCAGACACAGCATGATTGGACGCATGTGGCTTCACCCAGCCTGCGCTACTACTGCTAAACACACACATGAACATACACACACACAACAAATTTCACCCAGGAGTTATTTTAGTGGTTAGGATTTTTCCAAACCAAAGAGTAAACTCTTCGAATACTAAATACATATGTGATATTATAAGACAAATGTCATGTGAACTGAAATTACCCCTCTGTTGAAACAGTTTGTGTTATTAGGTTTCACACTTGCTTTTTTCCCCAGCTATATTTTTTATATGTACATATGCCTATGTGGAATATATATATATATATATATATATATATATATATATATATATATATATATATATATATATATATATATATACATACATATACATATACACATTCACACACATACACTATATGGCCAAATGCTTGTGGACACCTGACCAGGCTGTGTGGATTTGTGCTCATTCGTCCACAAGAGCATTAGTGAGGTCAGGCGCTGATGTTGGGTGAGGAGGCCTGAGGTGCAAGTTAGCGTTCCAGTTCATCCCAAAGGTGTTCAATGGGGTGCAGGACACTCGAGTTCTTCCACTCCAACTTTGGCAAACCATGTCTTCACTGAGCTCGCTTTGTGCACAGGGGTATTGTCATGCTGGAACAGGTTTGGGCCTCTTAGTTCCAGTGAAGGTAAATTATAATGCTATAATGCATCCAAGTACATTCTTTATAATTGTGTGCTTCCAACTTTGCTGCTGCAAATAAAAATATTATTTTCTGAAGCCTCAAAAAAAAAAAAAAAAATCCCAACTAAATAAATAAGCTGTTTCAGCAGAGGAACAGATGGTTCAATATGTTTGTCTTTTGCAGTTCTTTGTTTTTATTAAACTTCGAGCTACCATGTAGGCGTATATATAGACAGTTATGGATTTGTGCTCTGCTTTTTCTAAATACATTTAAAGATTTACACACGCTCCGACAAGATGCCAGTTTGATCGTACAGATGCGCCAAAGATTAAATTCATGACTAGCAGCCATTTGTGTATGCTCATTTTGCAACTAGATTTGAACATATGCAGCTTTGAGGAATAATGAACAGTGCCATTATGTTGACTGTGACTGAGCTAAAGGTGGAGTCTGTTGGACAGAACCGAATTAATTAATTGATTTTATTGTTATTGACGTTTTTTTCTTATACATTTCTAACATTTTATTTTTTCATTTCCAGGTCCTTTTGAGCATCAGTTTCCATGTAGCTAGCACGGCCTCACCTCTGTGTCTCTTACTTGGGTGGGACCTTCCAATGCAAAATGTTGAATCCTTTTATTCCAAAACCCGATCCTGTGACTAAACTCTTCTCTCACCTTCTCATCCTCTGCTTTAGTTTTCTTACCAGCTGCAACCAAGACCTTCCAAGTCTGCAGAAGGACACCTTAAACTTAGGGAACTTATATGTTTATATAGAAATGTTAGGGACTGTTATGAATGATGCCGGAGTGGGAAAATCTTTGTAATTATTTGACTTTAACTTGACTTTTTTTTTTGTATTAAATTATAAGTTGATTTTTATGATGCGTTCACCAGGTTTACCACTGGTTATGGTGTATTTCAGCCACTCTGGGGCTGATTAACACTGTCCATGTGAGAAGGATTCACAGGCATGCTGAGAGCAGATTTAGCCACGGCTCTGAACTGACCTCTGTTCAGTGCAGATTTTTTCCCCCAAAGCTGTAGATTTGTGCATGGTTTCCTATGAGCTTGTTGGAGACAAGAGATTAGAGCAAGAGAGCTGCCTGACTGACTCAAATATCTGTCTCTGTGCTGCATGTGCTTGTCATACATTTGTCAGTCAGCAGACATCACAACTTTTAAATAACAAAAACAAATGCTCATCTAAAACCTGGGTAATAATTGCTTGCTTCTGTTTGTTGTGCGTTTTTAGCAGGGCTGGCCTGCAGGCACACAGCAGATCCTCATCCCATCGGCATGGCAACAGATGCCAGGCATGGCCATCCATGGCACCGGTCAGCCCGTCCTTGCTGACTCTCCTATGAGCTCTCTGTTGGCTGATGGCTCGAGTCAGTCCAGTGCCAACTGGAGGTTAGTGCCACTCTCCCAGCACACACTTTAGACCAGTACCCACAGATCTTAGACATGTACTTAAGTGTATTTAGTGAGTGCATGTTTATTCCTGTGCCATTATGGCGCTGCTTGTCTTCAGTGTCGGTGCGGTTTCTGTGCTCCATCAGGGGGCGACAAGGCGGCCAGTGTGATGCCACACAGCAGGATGCTGCACATGGATGCCACATGACCTCACAGACTCTCAACTCGGGTGCAGCCAGCAGTCGGGCACAGCAGAGTGGGGTCAAGAGGTCAAAAGGTCGCCATGCAGAAAGCAGAGATAGGTAATGTGTCCTTGTTTTGCTGTTTGGTAAGGAATAACTAGTGGGCTAATTTGGAATTTTTTACAACTTTGAATGGGAAATAATCCAAATTTGGATGTTTGTGATGTAATGTGATAAAATAGGATCGGAAAAATACGTGCAATTTATGACGCTTTATTTTCACATGTTTCCTAATTCCTTTCTAATTAAATATAAAAAGATACAATTTCCATTTATTGGAGTCACTCTTTTTCTGTAGTTGGATCTCAAATTACACAGGTTATGTTGTGCCAATGTAGTGAGCATATAAACTATAAAGGGTTTTGGGATTTGGGCAGATTTGGGAAATCTAGCTACGTTTCAGTGAAGTTACTGTGGGTCAAACAAGACGATTATGAAACATTAAGCTTTATGATACAATTATGGTATTGTCTACTTTCTTTACTTTTCAGCTTCCATGATTTATACTGGACTATCTCATAGTGTAGCACTACTGTTAATATTTGCTCATTAATATTCAAATACATACTGTATGGAGTGTGTTGAGTTGTTGTGTGCTCTGCAGGCCCACGTCCTCTGCACTGCACACCAGCGGTGACCCTTGTCAGCCAATTATCATTTCGGACACGCCCAGCCCAGCCGTCAGCATCATCACCATTCCCAGTGACACAGAGGACGAAGATGACGCCAAAGTCCCGCCCACAAGGTGATTGGCATTTATTGCTCTGCCTCGTAACTGTGGTGCATTCTGCAGAATTTTCATTACTTATTCAGCAGAAGAGGCACTCGTTCAGAAGTCATTACCTTTCAAGTAGAATCAGGTTCAAGTATTTTATCCTAAAAGAAATTTCAAGTACTACATACAAAGCCCAATTAAATTCCATCCATCAATGTGATCGAAGTACCATGGATCAGTTTTCTTTGGAGCACTATTCATATGACAAAAGATCATTTGTACTGATTGTTTTGTTTCTAAATAATTTTTCAATTATGCGCACTAGCAGCTCACAGACCAGGGTTGTGAAAGGAGCAGTGGTCCAGGGTCGTGCCTCCGGCCTGTTATGTATCAGTTAAAATTATAGCTAGAGATTTTGTATGGCATGGATGTTAAGATATAATTCTGCTAGTGACAAAGTGGCAAATTCAAACAAAAACAAGGAAGTTGTAATGGAAATATTGGTGAAAATCTTTTCCTGTTTAGGATTAAATCCTAATCCTGTATTCACACATTCATTCTCATGCAAGTACAATTTGCAATCCTGCACCCAAACAGCTGTGTGAGCTGCACAAATATCCATATCAGTAGCAGTTAACCCAATTTCACATATCATGTAAGCCTGCGTTATAGATGGGCATACCTACTCTGTGCCCACTGTTTATTTCTCTTTCACCTCTAAATCTGAGCGTAAGATCCAACACATCAGCCACCTGAGACTGAGACCTCTGTGATAATTTTATGACCATGAAGCATTCGAAGTGTCATTCGAGAAATAATCTACTAATCTAATAATTGTTAAACATTTATGGTAATTCAAGTTCCCTATGTCATTCTGTCCCCCTGACTCCACAAGAAAAATGTTGTCTTGGTCTTCATACACATGACACAGCCCTGTCCACAGCCAGTAAAATCGCAACCTGACCATGTTACTCATATTCTTCAGTCTGAGTCTTCTTAGCACTGTTCTGTCATTGTTTTATGGATGAACACACAGTTTAAAAGCGCCAAGCATAGTCAAATCCCTTATAAACCCTGTCTAATGAATTCTCATCTACAACAAACTGCTCGTTAATATTTTGACATTATCTGTCATTATCTCTCAGCTGCAGTGCGAACCAGCGGGCGAACGTCATCAGCTGCGTGACGGTGCACGACTCTCAGGACTCGGACTCGTCCACCTGCAGCCCTCTCAGTCCTAAACGCTTGCCCAACTTTGCGGAGAGCAGCGGACAAGCTTCCAAGTCTCTGGCTGTAGTGATGCCCTCACTGAAGACTCAGACATGGGAGGGGGTGACCAGCGGTACGTCATCACTGCACAGTAATCCTGATAAAACAATGGTCCTCTTGTTCATGTTCTCATATTTTTTGATTTGATTGTGTTTCAGAGCAAAGCAGCACAACATCCGGGAAATCAAAGAAGACTTCAGCCGTCCAGTCCTCTCGCTCAGGATTGTCCAGCAGCGAGCGGCATCAGAGAACAGTCACCACCAAAACACAGCCTCTCAACCTGAGTCAGGTAGAGCCACTCTGCTGTACATTATGCTGTCACTTGCACCCCCTGAGACACCAGCAGAGATTTTCATATATTGCTCCACATTTGTCAGTCTTTTAGTAAAGTTCTGGGTAAATGTTTGTGTAAGCCAAAGTAAACTTTTTAGCTGGATTTACAGAAGTTTTGGAAACAATGATTTTCTTCATGCTCATGTACGAAGCGTGGTCCTGACACAGCTCATGTGCATGTAGTGATGCCCACAAAATGTAAAAGTTCAAGTGTATAGACAGCTGGGAGCACGAAATGAACAATCAGGGTAAAGGCTCAAAGGAAGAACTCACTTCTATGGCAATATTTAAGAATATAATAATAATAATAATAATAATAAGCAAGCGCTAAATCTTCTGTCAACTGAGGCATTTGTTTATGGTTACGGCTACACACAGACAAGCGCGACCCTTTTTCTGTTTATACGCCACCATGTCTTTTCTCATAATTGAATGATTAGTTTTATTTGTCGTAATTTATGGGGTTTTTTTGGCTTGCTTTCTTTATTTTTTATGTTCTTTAACTAATGCAAATAATATAAAACAACTGGTTTTCACTACATGTTCTCCATGGCATTCTTAGTCTCTGTTCTAGTGAACTAGCATACGGATGTGTTTTTGAAATGCTGTAAACGTAATAAAAATAAGCAGTTTAAACTCGACACTAAAATCAAAATCTAAAAGTGCAGTAATCCAAGCAAAGTATATGATTTGAAGACGATCACAAGTCAATGTTTATGTTAGTCAGTCGTCTTATGCGCACTCAGGAGCAAGAGTAGTGTACGAACGTTTTTCCGAATTTACAGGATTTAAATGACTGCCGAATTTCTTCTGGAAATGCTCATACGAATGATTTATGAAAAAAATCTCTTCGTATCCAGCTTGAAAAATGAGGCCCGTCGATCAGTCCACAGATTACCACAAAGGCAACTGATGTATTTGCAGTAAGATTGTACTTCTTGCAAAACTGCTGCACATATTGTACACTCATGGGGTTCTAACCAGGCAGATCCATTAAGCATTAATGTATTGGCTAGGCTGAAATCCAGGTGGCTTACTTGAGCTTAAGGCCTACTGTATTACACAATTCAATACTCCTAAGAAAAGATCAACTATATGTACGTGTGTATATAATCTAAAATCAAATTGGACCAGTTAGCTGCTAAATAAGGTCAATATCCTGTGCAACAATTTGCAGTACGATGGAAGGCTGTGTATGAAATAGCCTCCACAATATCCACAGTGCAATAGGGGTGAGTGGTATGGGCACTTTTGTAATAGAGTGATGATGATATAAAAAATAATATTCATCTTCTATAATCAGTAGTCACTGATGTTTCATATAACAAAGACACCAGTTTCTTAAGTACTAGATGGATGAACTCGGTAAACAGGCAACTCCTTACATCCGTCAGACAGTCAGTTGTTCGACAGTATTAGCCTTTGGCCTCTGTATTAATTTGAGTATTAAAACAGAGAAGTGTGCCAGAAGCACTGCTGGCTGAGGGTAAAGTAGGGCACTGATGGGAGCAGCAGCAGCTCAGACGTACTGTTCAGACTGTTCCTCTGGATCTTGTTTGTTTGTTACGCAAAAGAGCACATGAATAGTGTGTGTGCTTGTATTTTTTTTTTTTTCATGTTGCTTTTTATAGTGTGTTTTTGGAAGATCATGTTCTAGTCAGCGGAGAACGCTTTTGTAATAGAGCAGTGATGTAATATTAAAAATAAAAATCAGTTTGTATAATCTGTAGGCACTGATGTTTCTTGTAACAAAGACGCTTGTATAACTACACTGAGACACAGTTTCTTAAGAACTAGATAGATGAACAGGTAAACAGTAACAGGGAACGTAGTACCGCTTTCCCCACCAGCTCATGTTTATGACGGCATTGAAAGAGAAAGAGTTCTTCAAAAAAAAAAAAAAAAATGCAGCTAGCTTGTTGTAAAATGCCTGCATGTATTTCTGTCCATACTTTCTTGTACCTACACACTGGCCATTACTTCAACTCTGCGTACATAGAAAGTGCATCTGTATGTAGGCTGTTACAGACTCTAGCTCATTTGTTGCTATGCATGATTTGTCAGCTGTTCTGTACCCAGACCATCACTAATCAGATACTGTATTGTATTGTATTGTATCATCACGGCAATGACACCGACACGATAGTGTTCCAGTTCGTGTGGTGCTGGTTTAAAAACCCTCAGCAAGACTGCTGCTAAAACATTCTACTGTGTTCATACTACCAGTTTAATATCTCATCAGTGATGGTACTACGGTGGTCTCTTCTGCTCGATGGAGCTGATAAATTGTGCACACCATTGTTATGCACAGCATTTCTACAAAGGAAAACTTTCTTCAAGTTTGAATCTGCCTTGCTGTGCCAAAAAACAGCACTCGAGTGCAGCCCTCAGCACTTTTTGGACAGCAGACATCATGTAGCCTATATAGCTCAGCAGAAGTCTTATCTTCTGTGTCCTCATACGTCTTCCCGCTGCAGGTCCAACAGCCCGTGATGTCGTCTCACGACAGGTCAGGGGGCGGATCCCTGAGACGTCAACCCACTTATCCTCCCACAGGTCCGTCACACTCCTACAGGCTACACGAGGCTTCGCTCTTTAGCTCCGCCCCCAACCTGTACGCCTACCCAGCCTCGGCCGCACTGGCCTCAGTGTCGCAGGCCGTGGATCAGCTGCATAACTCCGCCGGCTCTTCCTCGTCCTCTTCGTCCTCCTCCATCAGGCACACGCGTGCCACCGGGCCTTACTCTGCCTCTCTGAGTCTGCTGCAGAAGAGCAGCGCTATGGGGCTGATGGGCCAATCGGCCGCCTCGCACTGCCAACAGCAGCAGCTCCCCGGGCAGCCGTACCCCCTCAGCCAGAGGAAACTCAACCAGTACCCTTACCTGTGAGACATATGATCACATAGCACAGCAACCCGATTATGGAACTTAATTATTGTAGGTTTTCTTAACCATTATTTTAATACTAGTTTTGTTTTTACGTAGTAGTAGTGTTTATTTTAATTCGGCTTAAGTTGTACCATATGAGTTAAATCAGCTTGTCTGGTCTAATGTGTAGTTGACATCGGTTTACATTTTGTTCTCAAGACTTAATGGAAGGTGTGACTGTATAAAAAAAAAAAAAAAATGCTGTTCAAAACATGTTCTCACTTTAGTTTTCATCATGCTCTTATTGAACAACTATAAGATATTTTAATTAACTTTAACCCTATTTGGACGGGATTAGTTTCCCTGGGTGACTTCTGTAATAACGTTTTACTTTCCTCCTCCAAAATAAAACTCTTGCTTCCGGACAGCAATTAAATTAATGCAGGACCAGGGGGTTTGTTGTTTTATATGAAATAGTTGAATATTGGGAACATTTATTGGATTGTTTACAATTAGATTTATTTATTTATTTGTCAGTATCTAACGTTAGATGATTAAAGATATAACTGCTTATCCTTTTTTTTTTTTTCCCTAGAAGATGGGGTGTTCGATGATCTTGTGTAAGATGTGAATCGGCAGCATCGTGCTTTTCTGATTGCTTAATTCAACGATTAATTCAATGTTGCAAATCAAAATAATCAAATCAAACACAAGAAGCAGTAAAGTCCTCATGCTGTCAGGAATAAAATGATCAGAGTAGGGTATTATATTCTGTTATGTTCTCAGGAGGAAGGAAAGGAAGACCATCACGGCCGATCTGCATGGACCTGATCCCGTCCAAATAGGATTTTTGAATTTTCCTGTTTTTGTTTGTTTGTTTTTTGTTTTACTGCCTTCATGTATTAATAATTTTTTTTACTGTTTATTTACAGGTGCCTTTGACTATATTAGCACTTATTATGTTTTAATATATTTTCTATGAGTGTTTCGTTATGTTGCATTTCTGTGTGTGTGTGTTAATGGATATTGTGCTGACAGTTGCATGTTGTTTTATGTAGAGTCCTAGGCGCTACATAGTCAAATGTTTTTAGGCTGCATCAGCAAAATGATTAAATAAGAGCGAGCTAAGAAGATCTGACGATGCACTGAAGGCCAGTGTTCTGTAAAGTGGTGGTGTGCAGTCGGTGATGTAGATAGCACTTAAAAAGAACGGTTAACATGGATGTCTTTGCTCATAAAGTTGTGCCTAGTGCAATGTGTGTTTGATTCCGAGTCGCAGAGCTAAGCCTGCTTTTCACAAGCTTCTTATTAGTGGACATTTTGCTCTAACTAGAAGCGAATCGGTGCTTTTAGGCTGATCACATGTTCGTTTAGAATAAATCAAACTTGTGCAATTGTGGATGTTTCTACTCTTCTATCAGAATGTGGAGTGTAAAGTAGACCAAACTATGGCTAAGTCCTGATAAATATACATATTGTATATGCACAATAAACATTTTCAGTGTACATTGATCGGTCGTATGTGAGAGCTTGTGTTTCCTGAACATACTAAATGAAAATTAAGCTTTATTCATGTGGCATTGGGAAACTCATCATTTCGCATATTATGTTAACACTATTATCAGTGATTTTGGAGGAAGCTGAGGTTTTTCGTTTTGTAAAAAGCTGCTCAAATAACGAAGAATTCAAAAAGCATAAAAATTGCTGACCCGACTTTTAAAGCCCTATAACTGAGGACCATATATGCCTTATAGTCTCTGTCAAACATTTGAGGACGAGAGTTATTTTATTTTAAATTTAGTATCGCTTGATTTTCACTGACCCCTAAACGCAACTAAAGCTGTGAGAGGCATCTGGAGATGTGTAGAAAGAACAAAAACCCAGAAGACTAGACAGAAGTGTAGTTCGTCTTTAAATCACAAATAAAAGTCACAGATATGTGATATAATTATCTTTAAGACAAGCCTGGTTAGTTTTTTGTAGCCTATGTTTGGATATTGCAAAAAAAAAAAATTACAATGCTCGTTTATTCAGATTTTTTTAAAAAGTCGAACAGTCTTAAGCCATCAAAAGTCAGTCGGTTATTAATGAATCTGTTAAAAAAAAAAATAAAAAATGAAAGTTTGATAACCATGCTAATATTTCTAGTTATACAATTTTACCCAGACCTAAGCTTGACTTCTAATCTGATGTCAGATCCAATTTAATTTACGCTTGATGGCTTAGCCCATTACGAGTACACAGTGAGGACCGCGTGGAGGGTGATGGAGACAACCTGCCAAATCACACGATCGCCGCCGATGGCAGCGAGACGGACTGCTCATCCATCCAGCTGGAGTTCTGTCTTCCCACCGGTATGTGTGTTCAATTTGTTCTTTAGGCTTATTCATCATAATCGCACTATCACCCAGATGAGGATGGGTTCCCTTTCGAGTCTGGTTCGAGAGAGGTTTCTTCCTCAGGTTTTTCTTAGCCACTGTCGTCTTTGCTCATTACAGATCTAAATCTACATCTGGATTTCTGTAAAACTGCTCTGTAACAATGTCTTGTTTATAGACATCGTATACAGGGTGTCCGAAAAGTCTCCATACACAGGGGACTATGTTTGCCAGCACCATGTCGGTTGTGCCTTCGTCGGTGGATGTTTGTGGACGTCCGGTTCCCGGTTGGTCCGCAACACTTCCAGTCTTTTTGAATTTGTTAATAACTTTGGCAACAGTGTGGTGTGTGATGTGCTTGCCATGTTTCCTGTTAAAGTCCATCGCAACCTTGCGACAGCTTCCCGATCCAGAGAATTTTGTCAAAGGCATTCTTAAAGGCTATCTGGAATGAATATATATATATATATATATATATATATATATATATATATATATATATATATATATATATATATATATATATATATATAAACCAAGTATGAACAATTTTGGAAGACATTTAGATAGACAGGTGTTAATTTCCCTTATGTAGGGAGACCTCTGGGACACCCTGTAGAGTTAAAAGTGCTATATGAATTGAATTGAATTGAATGAACTTTAAATAAATAAAAAAAGGCATGAAGGTTTAAACATTGGATCAGAAACCCCAGTGTTTGTGGTCGGAAGGTTTTGATCCCCCTTCCAAAGTGTAAGGAATTACAGTTTAATCAAAAGGTATCCGTTTGTTGAAGGTTGGACAAACTATCACACAAATACTAAATATACATCGTATTGATGAATAAACCTTGAAAGAGTCTGACAAATCCTCCTACTGCTGTGGTTCCCAGCCTCGTTCTCACATTTTCGTGTTTTCCCTGCGTAAACCCACCCGTGTTGACTCGGAGCAGGTCTGTTAATTAGCTCGGCAGTTTGATCAGGTGTGTTCAAGCAGGGGAGAGCAAGAAAATGTGCAGCACGGGGGAGTTTGGGGAACTACCTGTGAATTTGTCAGTAATCCAACCCCACTCATGGAGCTCTGCCACCCTGCAGAGTCTAGTCTAATCTAATCTAATGCATCTGGTCTAATACTCAGATCATCATTATCCTGATCAGATTTGAAATGAAACACTGCAGAGAGATTTCCAGAAACAGGTCTGCATCCGTAAATACACTTATTTTCATCCATAAATACAATTAGGAGTAGGAAAGGGAATGGAGTATTGCTCTCTTAGTATAATATGGAGTGTACTTTATTTATTTATTTATTTATTTTTAATAATATAAATGAGTATCAATTTCTACATCTAGCTATACATGTCTAGATGAGTGTCTATCATTGTACTATCTCCATAATAAGCCCAATGGGTCGTTTATGTTTTCACAGTGATTAAACATCTGGCCAAACGATGACTTCGACTTTTAAATGCATCACTCCGATAGCTCATTTCGTGAGTATGCTGTGGTGTTGCATCGGACCGCGTTAATGACACGCTGAATTGGCCTATAAAGCCATTATAGAGCTCATTATAGCTGGAAATGAGAGGAGTTTACTAAAAGCAATCAGAAAGTAGAACAGGGTCAGAGTCACTGGGGGGCATTCGCATGGCCATGACCTCTACATCCTGTCAGCCCAAATGGGTTATGTTCCTGCTGGAAGCCTGTTAGTTTGGCTTTTAATTTTGTGCTTTCAAAATTATTCAAATTATTATTATTTTTTTTAATTATGGATAGGATACTTTTATTCATACTCAGGAACTGGTATAAATGTGCTAGCAGATATAAGCTCCTGTCTTTCAAAGAGAAAAGACATTAATATTTGGTTGGCACAGTGCTGCAGTGTGTAGTATTGCTGTCTCACAGCTACAGGGTCCTTGTTCGATCCTGTGCCAGAAGTTCGTGGACACCTGACCATTACACCCATATGTGCTTGTTGAACTTCCCATTCCAGATTTAGTTCCCTTTTACTGTTATATAGTTAAATTATACTGTTTTATATAAGCACCACTCTTTTGGGAAGGCTTTCCACTAGATTTTGGAGTGTGGCTGTAAGGATTTGTGCTCATTCAGCTACAAGAGCATTAGTGAGGTCTGGCACTGATGGTGGGTGAAGAGGTCTGGGGAGCAGTCAGCATATCAATTCATCCCAAAATTCCCATGTTCCCAAAATTCACCATAAATCAAATTGGTTACTGAACATGAATGAATGAATGAATGAATTATTATTTTTTTTATTTAAAGATTATTTTGGACTTTTGTGGAGTTAAGCTCGACAGCACCATGGTGGAATGGTGGTATGAAAAATACACCATATGATCTGAGGAAGCAAGAAGTGAAGCTGGAGCTGATTTCTTTGTAGGCCAGACTGTAGATTCATGACACCTATCAATCAGATGATTATACAGTGACATTCCCCTTAGATTTGGTCTCCATTTGCGCTGCTTAAATTTTTCAGCTTCTTCCTCAGGAGTTTTTCCTCGCCACTGTCACCCCGGGATCGCCCATTAATGATCTAAATCTATCTACATTTAGATTTCTGTGTCTATTTGTTAAAAGCACTACAGACATTGAATTCCCTTGAAAGCCCCCTCCACCTTTGGGGTTAATGAGTTCCACCATTCCCCCTGCTGTGATACATCCATGGGCTATAATGCACACAGTTAATGTGTTTAAAAGGGAAGCAGAGCGAGCGAGTATTTGTAATTACCAAGATATACATGTATGTATTGTCTAGAAAGCTCATTTCTCAATTTAATTTACCTTCATGGATTCATTTGTTAAAAGATTGTCTTTGCCCCCTGCTGGAAGCCTAATACCTTCTAATTAGATTTCCTGTGTTAATGGTTACTGGTTCAATGGTACAGCTGGGTATCTCACAAACACCTGATGAATAGCAGTGTTTATTAAAACAAGCACCATTCGAAATGAAAACAGATTCATCATATCCTCATGTCGAGGAGGCACAAAACTTTACCCTCATGCAAAATTCACTGCAAAATGTACAGGTATCTTTATTGCAGAGAAGATCCAATCCTTTAAATATTAATGTACTTACCACTCTGTATAATCCCTTTATTTATCTTATTGCACCCTACCCTTCATGATATTCTCGTTAAATGTATTTATTTGTATATTGTAAAGAATTCTTTTCTCCCTGGTTGTTGTGCCTTTGTCACGGTTTGGTTAAGGTTATTTGTTTTTTGTTTTTTTTCTTCCTCTATTGAAGCATCGGTAAACATCACTGTCCTTTTTTTTTTTTAAGCCATTATATTCAGTACAGCAGCGTCCATTCATAAAACCACACACCCTTAGAAAATGAAACGTAGTAAAAACCATAGTGGTATAAAACGACACCAGAGAGGAGAGGAAATAAAAATCCGTTTGTGTGCCAGACCACGAAGACAGTTCTCTTTCTTGTGTGTTTCTTTTTATGAACCATGTAATTCCAAAGTTCATCCTTTTCAGCATGTTAAAATTCTCATTTATGACAAGTGCATGTTTCACTCTGCTTAGGAATCAAGAACGAGACGTCATCTGACGAGTCACGACACAGCTGCTGCTCAGAACAGGTCTTTGCACACTGTGTCTCAGCAGCTCAGAGCGAGTGCACCCCCATCCTCATACAGTCGTGACCCTCATGACCACCTCGCGGTTGGAGTTGGAGGCGAGGCGTGCTTCGCTGGGCCTGATCTGACTCAGGATGTGCAGGATGGTGTAGCCGCAGTGGTGGTTGAGGATAGTCCTGAGCCTCCGAATGCGCCGATTCCTCCTGCTTCCACTGCCCAGGCCGTGAGGATTGGAGCGAGAGCCACGTGCCGTCGCCTTACTGCTCGAACTAATCGGCTCCCCCAAGTCCTTGGCCTTTTCATAGTTCAATACTTTCCACTGCTGATTGACAGCTTGCCAGCGCTTAAAGATCCGGTAGACCGATGAACCCTCGTGGATGATGAGGCCTGCGGGGAAATATGGATTAACAAGGGTCCAGACGTGGGCCAGTGTGGGAAATTTCCATCATTTAAAAAGGATATAACTTGATTTTCTCATTCATTCATTCATTCATTTATTTATTTATTTATTTATCTGAAATAATCTTATAAAAATGTATAATGTTTCAGAGAAATAAAACCCAACTTATACTGATGTATACTGAAATGAGAAGTAATGAGATACTTCTGGATGGATGGATGGATAAATTGATGGATGGATTGACAGACACATGGCTGGATGGATGGATGCATGGTTGTTTGAACAGATGGATGGATGGACTGATGGATGGATAGATAAATGGATTGTTGAGATGGATAGATGGATAGCTAGATGGATAGATGTTTCAGAGAAATAAAACTCAACTTATACTGATGTATACTGAAATGAGTAATTAGACACTTATGGATGGATGGACTGACAGATTAATGGATGGATGAATGTTTGAGCAGATGGCTGGGTGGATGGAATGATGGATGGATGGTTAGATGGGTAAATGGATGGTTGGACGGATGGATGGATGGATTGATAGATGTTTCAAAGAAATAAAACCCAACTTATACTGATGTATACTGGAATGAGGAGTAATTACAACTTATGGATGGATGGACTGACATAAATGGATAGATTTATTGGATGAATGGATGGATGAACAGTTTGAGCAGATTGATGGATGGATAGATGAATAGTTTGAGCAGATGGATGGATTGATGGATGAACAAATTGAGCAGATTGATGGATGGATAGATGAATAGTTTGAGCAGATTGATGGATGGATATGATGGCTGGATTAATAGTTTGAGCAGATTGATGGCTGGGTGGATGGAATGAAGGATAAATGGAGGGTTGAACAGACAGACAGACAGATAGATAATACTTCTGCAATTATTTAATTTAGCCTACAAGAGTCTTAAACACAGTGCACTGTGGGTAATTTTGTAGCTTTTGTAGTATGGGACCTTCATAATATATCATACTTTAACTGTGGAATTTGGGCTAAAGGAGTTTCTTACACTTTCTGCTAGTTTATTTGTTCATTTAAACAATTTCAAAGTTTCAGATATTAATATAAAGCCGTTTCTTAGTCGGTTGATAGATATTTTATTCTGCAGCTCTTATTCCACTGCCAGCTTCTGAGACAGATTAATGCTTGGATCATAAACAACCTCAGAAGTCGATTAAAAGCGTCTGCCCAATGTGATTTTTAATTCACTGGGACGGTCCTTCCCTAATCATTTTCTAGCTATAGACACAATTACAAGGTGTATTTAGTTCAGTTTAAACCCCTTTATTAATAATATATGCACAAATTCTGCTAATGCATTAAACTGCTACAAGTTACATGAATTATTTACTAAAGGCGTATATCAAAACTCTCTCCTGAGAGTGTATCTGATGACAAACGCTTGGCAATCATGCCAAAAAATTAAAACCATAAAAGAAACAACAATGTGGAGTAAATAATACAGTCACACGGCTGTTGTTTACTGTGACTGTATAGGTATTTAACAGCAATTCAGTAATATAATTTGGTATATCATAGGTAATTTGCATAATATCTACAGTTATGTTGTACACTCTCTACATTTATTTTGCTCACAGTAACTTATTGTAAAATGAGTCACAACATGAGTCACAGCCTCTTTCAGCCGACCTAAAGAACCTTGTACTGAAACACCCAAATGCTAATGGCTATGTAAATGGCCAGTGCCCACAGTAATGACCACAGTAAAGGTCAGCAAGCGGGTCGCTGTGTGTTATAATTATATCACTTTAACACGCCTCCGCTCACCTATGCACACAATGTCCATGAAGCCGTACATGCCATAGCAGATCTGGAAGAGCAGGTCCTGCCGCTGCCACTTGGCCGAGGGGCTGAGCGACGACCACACCAGCCACGAGATGCTGGCGATGAGGAAGAGCGAGCCGAGGATGATGGCGGCGATCTGCACCTTCTCGATCACGGTCAGAGAGATGGCCTGCCACTGAAACGCAAAAAGCCACGCAACCTTGCTTCATCCCTCTGATTATACATGAACATCATGTGGTTAAAGCATCCTTTTCAGGTGTCTCGCTTTTTTTTTTTTTTTTGAGCTCAAAATAAACATAAGTGCTACATTTAAATCACAGATATTGCCTCCTCCTAGATATTACAAACTTTAAATCTTTGGTATGTTGATTCATTTTCTATAACAGCAGCTCTGACAATAGCTCTGGTTGTAATTCAAACCACAGGTTTATATTAATGTGTTTCTATAGTAACAGCTCATTCACTTGTAAGAGACTTGTAAGTGCATTCATTGTTTTTATCTGAAGAGAAATACATTTGAGCTGAAGGTTAATGGCCAGACAGTACAGGGATTTAACATGACGGCTGGTAATATGGCATTATTATTTAATATAATAGCAGGTGATATCAGTGTGTTGGTATTAAAAAAGAGGTTTTAATGCAGTTTATAGTATAAATGCACAAAGCTGTGGGTGGCTTAAGGCTTAATAACGACTAATTTTCCTAATTGTTGTACTTGGAGCTACTGGCATTGTTCCAGTCTGAAGAAAAATACACCCTTATTGACTTCCCCTGCTCTGTTTTACTCAGGAAATCCATTATGGACGAAGTGAATCATAGATCACATGCTACTGTCTTGAAATCGGAGAATGTTTCAAATAAGATAAAGTAGCAGAATATTTGTGGATTATGCCAAGTGGAAGCAGGGGGAAGAGGCCCTTTTCTTGTTTGTGAATTTGGACTGTATTATCTCTTACCTGTAATGGATTTTTGGTGCTGATGGCCAGCACTTGGTATTTGAAGTAGCAGAGCTCGCAGCTCCAGGAGCCTCTCTCGCTGATCCAGCGGATAAGACACGGCTGATGGGTGCAGCGTACTGAGCCGTCACAGCGGCATGGACTCAACAGCTCTCCCTGATGGACACACGATCACAAAAACACACCGGGTTAGGTCATGCAATAAGAATAAGTCAAGTGTCAAAACTGATCTCAGGTCAGCAGAATCAGTCGAAAATATTACGACAGTATAATGCCACTGAGGCTTGCAGCTCAACTTGGACTCTGTTTTCCCGCATGAGCCTGCGGATAAGCACATCTGCTTCATTCAGACGTAGCACAGCGTGTCCTCAAACAGCAGCAGGTATGAGCTTCACCTGGTGGTTTCGCACCCAGCTGTGAGCCACTGTTGTGGCATCTGTTACCCAATATTAAGCCAATCCCACACGACTCCCATAGTCGCTATATAAGAGCGTCATGTCAGGTAGGAAATAATGATTTCTACACCCCATGGAGTGCACTATAAGCCCAAAAGAGAGCCACTAGGTATGGAGCAAATAGCTGAGTTGATGAAGGTGTGTTGCATCACTGTACATTATTGACCTAATGCAGTATTGACCCACACTGAAGTTTTCATTATAACTGCAAAGATAATATCAAGGTGTTCTACTAAATCATAAAGAAAACGCTTTGGCTACACCCAGTGTAAGTGGGCTATGGGTTGTAATTCTGAGATGGTGACAAGTCCAAAATTTGGGGAAAATTACATGTAATCAGTGAGAGGTTACACAGGTACTGAGGTAATTTTTTTGGCGCTTCAACATTCAGATTATGCAAATCACCTGCATTCCCAGCAGTGTCTAGGCCACTGCCTTTAACCACAAGCACCTGCCTTTAAACTTGAAAACAATCAGGCATAGAAAATATGTTTGACAGCAAAAACAAAAACAAAGAGAAGAAGTCATTATAAGTTGCATTTTCAGTTGAATTTGGGGAAACCACTAGAAGCATTCGCTGTGTTGAACTATTTAAATTGCTTTTGTTTGATTTGTTCATTGCAAACAGCTGAAAGTCTGTAAATTTTGACAATGAACCTGATTTGCGGTGGGGGTTGAATAATTCTGATTGCAACTGTAGTATATTTATCATTTGATTATCACATAAATCGCTGCACATTTACTTTGATTTAACAAAATGGCTTCTCATTATTCAGAAACTTATAAAATAGCACTTGATTCAGCACATCATATTATTTTGCTTAAAGCATGAATTTCAGTGACATATTGTTTTTATATCAAAGTGTTAAGTGGTGGAGCTTGCCTTAATACTGCTCTTCATTTGAGCCAATATCATGCAAGAAAAAGACCAGAAACGTGTTTAGCACTTGTGCAACTTCTGAATAGCACTTAATTCTGTACTTATGCCTGAGGTCTGAATACCAGTGTGCACAATTTCAGTATTAAATCCTCTCTGTATACGTGTAACTCAACTCAAGTCCAGCTTAGTGGAACACAATGACCAGAGCTGTATCCTTTCTTGCATTTAAAGCTGTGTCCTACTGTCTCAAACAGTAAAAAACAAAAAAAACGATATTTTGTAGGATCCAGTTAAAGAAGTATGAGCAAACTAAGTGACTGGACTTCCGTAAATGAGATATTACTCATAAAATTGCAGGAAATCAATGCATGCAGTCAGCACATAGCCACTGTTAAGGCCTGACTGTAGCCGCAGGATCTGCTTTGTTCGAAGCGTGTGGAGTGATTTTAAGAACATGCAGGTTAATAAGAGTCGAGCTGTTCCTGCTTCCCTTCTACACTCAGCCAACCAATCAATACTGGTCTCAGACCCCTCAGACACAACTCCCCCGGCACAGGAAAATCTCCATTCTAGTATTTCCTGTAAGTTCACTGGGTTCTATTATGGGTTTTAAGTCCTCTGGGCTATAGAATTGGCTAGAATTGACTGTAGGTCCATTGGGTTATAGAATGGTTTGCAAATCTATATGGTTCTAGAATTGGTTGCCAGTCCTTTGGGTTCTAGAATTGGGTCTGGGTCTGTTGGGTTCAAGAATGGGTTGCAAGTCCATTGGAGTCTATAAATGGTTGTAAGTCCATTGGGTTACAGAATTGGTTCTAAGTCGATTGGGATATAGAATAGGTTGTAAGTCCAATGGGCTCTCTCTCTCTTTCTCTCTCTTTCTCTCTCTCTCTCTCTCTCTCTCTCTCTCTCTCTCTCTCTCTATATATATATATATATATATATATATATATATATATATATATATATATATATATATATATATATATATATATATAATTGGTTGCAAATAAATTGGGTTCTATTGAAGTGAGAAATGGTAGAAACGACTTTTTCATTTGAAGAATCTAGATCTAATCTAATGCAAAAGGCCAAAATCTTTATCACTGTAATTAGGTACTTTAGGCACACTGAATATTTATACTTTACAGTTAATACTAGCACTATTTTCCCTACAGGCCTAACTGATTCACCCTCGAACTGTCTGCCTTTAATAAAGCACTCGTTTAGAATCTCATTAGGATCAGAGACTGAGCAGTTAATAAGTTCCACAAAGATTTCGTTTTCCTCATTTAATTACTCTTCTGTATCATTTTGTTTGGTCTGTGGTAATAATCGTGATTAAACTGCAATAAAAACTGTTTGTCTGGCAATCTATCTAAAGAAATGGTTGTACCACTGATGAGAAACTCAGTTTTGAAACATTCAGCTTCATTACTTTAGTTATAATGTACCTTTTTAAAGTCAAAAACATAGATTCGTCCCTTAGCACTCAGCATGCGGTTTTATTGAATAAGTCACAACATGTCTCTGTATGAAAGTATAATTTATATGTGAACTTGTATTGTTTGAGTTTTCTGCCCAGCATCCTTTTCAGATATTTGAAGTTCTCCTACTGACATAATTAAAGTGGGACTCTTTGGGTTTAAGTGCAAATCAAGCGTTCTTTGTAAAATGCTTTCATGAATTGTTCGGTTGAAGGAACTTGTACATTATGCCCTAAATCTGTTGATTTCATCCTTTCAGAGGGAAGAATAGTTGGTTACGGGTTACAAACATGCCCTGATCGTGCATTAATACCACTTATACCACAGCAACATTGAAGTTTTGATTAACTTTCTATAACAGCAGTTCTGGCTGAAAGGTGTATCACAGGTTTATATTAACGTGCTTGCTCAAATGTTATTGTTTCTATAGTAACAGCTTACACAAAGACGTGTGATGCTATAAACACAATCAACATTCTGTATGGTGAAGTTTTCTGTGAGATGATGTTTATTTTGCTTTTTTGCGGGGGGACTTGGAACTAAAGCGTTTTGCGGATTATTAAATGAATATTAAATGAAATTATAAATGGATAAAATATATCATTCTTTAATAAATAAACAATATTTTTTCCCCTTAGTACATGTTGAAATACTTGTCTGTGGTAATCAGATACTCTACAAATATGGTGACTAGGGATAATCTGGAATACAGTTTAGATGATTAGAAGAGCTTTTATGTACTTCTAGATATGAATTGTTTGGTAATCAGGCTACATGTGTTTATTGTGTGCTCTGACCATCCTGGCCAATCTGATCTCAGATGAGTGTTACTGTGCCAGTTCTGATGAATCACACAATCCAGAACATTCACACGATCCAGCAAATGGAAATTCTTTTGGTTAAAAAAACAAAAAAAAAAACAAAGGCTGATCTTTAACTGTGTCACATCAAGGTTATAATAGATTGCACGGCAAACTGCAATCACAACACGTATTGCGCATATCTCATGGAGCCCTGCTCGCTTCTAACCAATCAGACAACAGAAGCCAAAGAAGGTGTCCAATCACAGCTAGCTTACATAAAATACTGACAAATATGAAAGATAAAAATGTGTTTGATTGCGAAAGTTACAAAAACTACTATTGAACTAAAAATATGCTTGAATACTGTGGGGCTCTCATTGTAATACTTTTGTTCGGAGAGATTGAAGAATGTCTCAATCCAAATGCTTCATGAGAAATAAAAATGACATATGGGGAGATGATTAAAGAGAAAATTCATGCAATCTTTGGGCCATAATCACAAACTGGGGAAAAGGTGAATATGTGGGGTCCATATGGCAGGCTAGCAAACGAAATCCTGCTCCTCATGAGTACGAGAGAGAGAGAGAGAGAGAGAGAGAGAGAGAGAGAAAGCCATTTGTGGGCATTAATGGCATTGATCTGTTAACTGTGCAGCACTGTGCTGAACCCCGACACATGAGGGAATTTGAGGTGTGACGAGAATGTGAAATGCACAAAACCTTGACAATAGCTGCTGATTACTTTTTTTTTTTTCGGGCTGAGCTCCAGATTTATTCATGTGTAAATTGGGAATGCGAGAACACCAGTAGAAAGAAAAATAATGAAATTATCTTAGGTCAAAAACCTTCTGCTTCTTATATCTCATCTCCAGTCTGAAAAGGCTTCTGTATAAAAGTGTCCTGTTACTGTTGGAGTGATATATACCCGGTCTAGTCAACTCGCCCAGAGAATTTTGACGGTCGGCTGTTTACGAGTGCACTGAATCATCCTCTCTTCTTCCATCTCACTGTTCTTGTGTGACGAGGTTGTACTCAAGCGCTGAGAACGTTGTGGGCAACTACTGGCAGATATCACAGATTATAGCCTACACAGTCCTCACCAAGGGCTGCTATTTGGTCCAAAGGTGATCAAACTAAAGGATGTTGTTTTTTTGTTATAGTGGAAACGGTCCAAGTGGATAATATAGCATTCACTTAATCGCATCTCATGACCTTGTACTTCTGTCATCGCTGATAAAATGATAACAAATGCACATGGTCATTTTTTTGCCTGACATCCAATGAACAGCAGCCACGCTAATCCTTTTCCATCTGTTTCCTATTCCTACCTCGGGATGCCCATACCACTGAGGTAATCAGTGAACGTGCCGGCTGCAGTTCAGAATCAGCCTCTAAGAAGATTCCAGATGACGCCAACACCTGCTAAGATTTTGGATGATACCAGCGTCAAATCATCACATCACAAGCTCTACGCTTGTTGCTCCTGGGGTGGCAATGGGCCTGACCCGTTCTGCTCTCCGGGCCGACCTGGACCATCCTGGTGCCCTGCTTCTCGGGTTCTCATCGCTGGGGGTCACTCGCTGTTGCTGAGGATGGGCCCATATGGACAGCCTCCACAAACAATTCACAAACAGACTTTGCGCTCGGGTCTCCATCGATGGTCAGTTCACGACTTCAGCAAAATAGACTTCATGTTGAGACTGTGGTGAATCTCCTGACTACACAGTCGCACTTTATATCATGTATGTCATATATTTGTATCAGTTATAGAAGGGATTTACTTATAATCACACTATCCGGTGTCACCCAGATGAGGATTGGTTTCCCTCTGAGTCCGGTTCCTCTCAAGGTTTCTTCCTCATATCATCTCAGGTGGTTTTTCCTCGCCACCGTCACCACTGGCTTGCTCATTGGGGATAAATTTATCGATTTAACATTTAGATCCGAAATATATGTGTCCCTGTAAAGCTGCTTTGTGAGCTCTGCAATGTCCATTGTTAAAAGCGCTGTACAAATCAACCGTTACATCTGACCACAGAATCTGCTCAACTGCTTATATTCCTTAATTATTTCTAGACTTGACTACTTCTTGACAATCTTGATAGTTATATGCCATTGCTCTTCTACAGAACATGAGGTCAGCTTCCTGTTACAGCAAGTCTCGATTCTGATTGGTCAGAAGGTGGTGATTAGGTTTCTATAACAGCGGCTGATAGTAATTCCACCTGCATGGCAAATCACACACACGTTTATATTAAAGAGCTCTAATATTTGATCATTTCTATAGTAACAGCTTCTTTTTTTTTTTTTTTTTTTTTTAAAGCATGACTGTGGTTTAAGGGGGATAAAACACAATGAGCCACATGACACAAAGCAGTGTGCCTAAAACACCCTTGCCCATGATAAAATCACTGTAACACAAATCATTGTGTGGCCTAATGCTTTTAGAAAATGGCGACAAAAACAACAATATGATAAAATCCAGTGCTCAATAAATAATTACATTTTTTGTTTTTAAACCTGGCGCATTAATACATATTTCGATCATTGTGATGCGGTCACAGGTGTGTGTGGATCACTGTTTTTTTTTTCCACAACGGCTTCAACACGGCTCAGCCAATCAGGTTTTAGAACCAAAACTATCCATTTTCTAAAGGAAAATAAAGAGCTTCAGAGTGTGCCGCTTCACATGACCCGGATGTTGATTATTTTCCTAAAACAGCACACCCAGGGTGTTTTATTCCTTACTAATTTCATCATCTTTTTTTTTTTGTATTGTGTACGCACTTTTTGTTACCACCTAGACCATTCCATCATTAGTCTCTTCTCTTTCAGGTTACGAATACTTGCAGATTCACTAGATATTTCGTATTAGTGTGCCGTCAACCTGGATAAGAGCATCTGCTAAACTTACTAAATGTAAGAGTCCCTAGGCACTGAGATGTTTATTAAAGTGTAAACACTGTTTTCTCTGATTTCCATCTCTTCAAAAAAGTCATCTACCCTGAAAAGAGAGCCAGCATCCCATTTACCACATCAAAATGACTCAGTGTTATTTCTCTTCTTCTTATCTTCTATGAGCCTTGACACATTGACAGCTGGCTAATGAAGATTGATGTTCTACACCGCACCATTCATTGGTTAATCATGTTTACCAGGATAATTGGACACACAGGAAGGGATGGGATTTTCTCACCTGTTGGGACTTATCTGGATAATTCAATAACAGTTCTGCAGTGATCAAAGACAGTGATTATGGATGCAGGACCTGCCATCTAAAGCTTTATCAAGGACATCAGACGGTGGAAATGAGATTTTGACAAAAGATACAAGAGATACTGTTAGAGATTCTTATTTATTAGGCTTTCTTCCCCCCCCCACCCGCCCCCCAGGTCTGTTGCCATATGACAAGTTTTAAAAATCAGAAATACTACAACATCTGAGAGGACAACTACAAAACCCTGAAACATGCCTTAATCTCAGTCTGTGTGTGTGGTGGTGGTGTTTTTTTTTTTTGTTTTTTTTTTACACCACCACCTTTTAAAAATTAGCTGACGTCCAAGCCTAACCTACATTAGACAAGCTTTACTGGCTTCTGCGCATCTGTTCTTTCACATCTTGGCCACAGACCAAACATCTATTCACCGTTCTGTATGTAACAAAAAACAGTGTGTCATCCATCTGCTAGGCCTCCTGAAATCAAGGCGTATTATGCCCCATCCTAATAAGGACATTCCACTGATTGGCAGAACAGCTTATACATGACGTGGACGTGAGTAGAATAGTCTTCTGTTCAATTCGCACAAATTACGCAAGGATATAACAGTATGACCCAATATTAGAGTCTTCATAGGAATTCACACACACAAAAAAAAAATTCTACAAATGAATCATAGAAAAATATACAATAATCTTTCTCAAGAATTGGGAGAAAGGGAGGGATGATTCCAGGTCAAAAATTCAACAACAACAAAAACAGCATCTGTAAAAATGTCACTTTGGTATATCATGGCATCTCTATGGATGCTGTTTCTGAAATATGTGACATATAAAAAAGAGTAGGTGGTGAATAATATACTTTACACCACAACGCTGCTGAATTCTCAATTCTGATTGGTCAGAATGTGCTGATTAATTTTCTCTGACAGTAGTTCTGGCTGTTATTCAAATCATTTTTTAAATTTTTTTTTTATTAATGCGCTCGTTCTAATGCCTTATTGTTTCAATAGTAACAGCTCATTCACAGGGACTTGTATGGCAGATGATATAATCTACATAATCTAAGACTAGTAATAAACTTTTTTTTTTTTTTTTTTTTTTAAATCATGGATATAGTGATACTGTAAGTTTTCTGTAAGAAGATGTTTGTTTAACATTTATGCAAGGAGTCTCCAGTTTCAGCACTTTGGAACACTCGGCACATTTGCTGCCACGGGACAGTCTTCAGAACAGAGGAGTTTCTCGGTAACATGACAAGCTGGGGTCTTACTCTTTTAAAAAAAAAGAGAGGCTGGTGAGACAACAACTGTTTGTACTGTATAACTGTAAATGGACAAAAGCTAAAGAAGGAATTGTTGTCAAACTGTTGTGGTATAAGAGGAATAAATTTTTTTTTTAAAGACTTCAGGATGTGCTGTTATTGGAAAGTAATCAACATCACACCACACTGGCCCTGAATATTTTCGCACTGTGAATGCCCCATTGTGATTTATTCCTGACTTAAAATGAATATCTGACTAAGCCAGGAGTTTAAGGAGTTAATCACTAGTCTCATTTTACAGTGCAGTGGATTTGGACTGAGGGATAAAATAGAAATGGCACTGAATCTTTAATCTAAATATTTGTGTTTTTTTTTTTTTTTTTTTTTTTTTTTTTTTTAATCATGTGCAAGAAATAAAAACATCAGACAGATTTCTGCCTTATTGCTAAATTAATAATGCAATTATAAGAACCTTTTCACAGTAATAATTTGTTAGTGTAACAAAAACGTAACCGAACTATCAACAAAAACAAGACGACTGCATGCCTGAGATTGGGAACACACAGATCCCACACACTGGGTTATTTTTATCACAGATGGGCTAGAAGATGGTTTTGGAATGAAAGAAAATTACAGTAAATACAGGTTTAAAACAACAACAACAACAACAACAACAAATTAGTCTGCATTTCCCTTAATCTCCCCTGACACTTGTGAAATAAATAAAATATGTGGAAAATCACAAGTAAATATAAATGAAATGTTCAATCACACGCATGAAAAAATAAACTCTCTGTATGTACTACAAGTGAAAAATGTGTTAACCATGACACGAAGTGCGTATATTTCACATATCAGTTGTGATTATTCATATGTGACTGTAAATCGCCTACAAATACCAAGTACTGTGTGATAACCCAGTTTCCTCTGGCATTCTGAAATGAAAAGTTGATATCCAGGTTAAGTGAGAATCACAACATAACACCCCAGTGTCAGTGTTAAATACAAAATAAATTTAAAAAAAAAGATTCCTATACTGATGCATTCACTCATCACACTTACAGTGCCAAATTAACACCTGCACGTGCACATCTGGGCAGCAGAGGTTATTAATGCATCACAGCAGGTGTTAATTCAGCTCTGGGGATTTCGCTGTGTTTAGAAGCCCAGACAGACGGCGAGCTCTGATAGGCCCGAACCCTTACATATAAACAAAGGAGCGCGTTTATTTGCACGCGGCGCCGTCGTCCTGCCTTTTGTCTGACTCACCGATACATGGACATGACCAGGGGAGAAATACAGAAAGAAAGAAAGAAAGAAAGAAAGAAAGAAAGAAAAAAGCAGCTCAGTTGTCGGCTTTCCATAAACAGATACCGCGATGGGATCAGAGCTGCACAATAGGCACAATCTCTCTCATTAACAGCATTAACCTTTGCATTATTGATATGGCAGAGTCTGGTAGCCAATCACCGAACCGCGTTCATGCGCGAGCTGAGCATTCTGACCAATCGGAGTCGATCTGCATGTGTGTTTCCGTGTGCCTTTGATGAATCACGGAATTCACATGATCAAAAAGACGGAAATGGTTTAAAAAAATGTTTACAGACAAATCAATAAATTGCACAAGGCCTAGTGTGTTGTGCAACAGCAATCATTATTATCCTCCTCATGCAGTTAAAATAGATTTTATTTAAAAAAAAATAATAATAATAACAACAATAATAGACAGTACACGCGCAGTGTAGAAATAAAATAGCAATATGGTATATATGTAGATTTTTTGAAAAAATGTTTTTATTTACCTGCTCAGGTCCTTGGAAACAGATGCGGCACTGGGGCGTGCGGGTTCCGCTGCTCAGGGACACGGCGTCCGCGTTCGCGTGCATCCGCGCGTCCCGCTCGTCGAGTCCCGCCGCTGCCGCGCTCCGCCTCGCGCCCGCATCGCTGCCGTAGTACTCCTCAGCGTCGTGGTCGTGGTCGCCGGTGCAGCGGGAGAACGCACGCCACCCGCAGCCGCCCATAGCGCCCAGGCCCCGCATGCTTGTGCCTGCGTCCACGCCAGGCTGCCGAGGACCGGACCGCATGAACACCAGGAGCTTCAGCTCGTTGAAAAACATGCGGATCCGGTTCTTGAACATCTTTCACTACATGCGTGTGGTGTGCGCCAGAAGTGAAAAGGAACGCGTGTTTATTGTGTTGGCATTTATTATTATTATTATTATTATTATTATTATTATTATTATTATTATTACTGGTGGTATTTGTGATATCTAGAAGACCTGCAGGCCTGTTATCGTTACTTGTTACTCAGGGAATAAACTATAAGATTGTAATATCACAGCATTCATCCAGAAACGGCCCGAGATCGACTACAATGCTTTTTATTTGCTGTCTGATGGCATGTTAGTGCGGATGAGAGCTTTTCCGGCCCGGATCGGCCGACGCGCTCTTTAAAATGTTTATGTCTAAATAACAGCAGGCGCGTCGCCGCCTCAAACCACAACAGCGATCCGAGAGTCTCTTCAAACCTCTGTCCCGTCTTATTGGAGCAAAAAAAAAAAAAAAATCAGTGCATTGGTCCCGGTTTTAAAAAATAGGGAGGTGGGTGATATCCGGCTATCAAAAATGAAAGAAAAGGTAAACAAATGCGAAACAGATTTTCAAAAAGTCATGTCGGGATCCCACCTTCATGTCATTACTCAGAACAGTGCTAAACTGGATGAAAAACAGGATGATCGGTGTCATACACGTCTCTTTTTATGGTTCATCGCCGTTATTTGATCATGACGAATCCTTCTGCTCGTTTCCTGGCCATTTTCTCATCGATGTGTGTGGACATGTTTTGACGCCACCTCCCATCCGACCAGCCCCGGACTCAGGATGCCTCGAGCTGGCATGTTTATTTTAAACAACAACAACAACAAAAAACAAAACAAACTTTAAAAAAAAAACAACAACAACAACAAAAATAAAACCCTACAAAAGACTCAAGGCCCAAGCTCGCTGCAAAAACAAAAAATCCCAGCAGCTCGTTCCTGTTTTGTTGTCCATCACCATCCCGCCCTTAAAGCGGCCCGTCGAGCTCGTGCGTCGTTCAAAGAAAGAGGGATGCGAATTCAAAAAGAAAGAGGGGGAAAGAACCCCATAAAACCGCACCATATGCCGAATCGCGGTGTTTCCTCCTCCACGCGGTGATGGGTGCTTTTACACGTCCGAAGTCGCTGGGAATAAAATCATGGCAGCCTTTCACTGCTCCCTTTTTTCCCCCCTCCTTGAAAATGGACGTCTTGCCAAAATGACTCAGAGCAGTCCTCGGGTACACGGCGTGCTGGCAGCAAAACACATCACATTTATTCATTTACACACATTTTTGTTTCGGGTCCACTCCTCGTAGGAGAGCTTAAAGCGGAATTGCGCTGATTTCGGTGCGGGGTTTTTTTTTTTTTTTTTTGACAGGCGCCGCTGTCCGAGGTGCTGATCCCTCTGCGTGACGCGCTGGTCACGTGCTAACGAGACGCGGGAAATATGACCTTCTGCGGGAGAGACAGAGTTCCAAATGGCTTTTAGATAAGTAGTGCACTATGTAGGGTGTAGGCGCCATTGTTTTATTCCCGACAATGCACTCAGAGAGAAAAAAAAGTGGGCTAAAATGAACCTTTCCTTGCGGTATCTTTGGAAGCCTGCCTTTAATATATTTCACCAGGAAACATGGATGCAGTGAAGGGGGACTTTCAGATTTATTGGCACCTTTTGAATGTCCACGTTTTCTAAGCTTTCTAGCTTCCTCGAGGTTTTGACTAAATACAGTACTGTGTAAAAAAAAAAAGTCTTAGGCACAACCTTTGCTAAAAAAATAACAACAACAACAACACATTAGTAGTGTCAGGTACAATTTCCATCCATCCATCAATTTTCTTTACCGCCTATCCTACACAGGGCCTCGGGAAGCCTGGAGCCCATCCCAGGGAGCTCGGGGCACAAGGTGGGGGACACCCTGGACGGGGTGCCAACTCATCACAGGGCACATTCACACACGCATTCACACACTACAGACAATTAGGAAATGCAGTCAGCCTACAACGCATGTTTTTGAACTGAGGGAGGAAACCGGAGTACCCGGAGGAAACCCCAGATGCACGGGCAGAACATGCAAGCTCCGTGCACACAGGGCGGAGGAGGTATTTGAACCCCCAACCCCGGAGGTGTGAGGCAAACATGCCAACATGATCCCCGCCCCAACCCCCTAAAACCCCCTAAAAACTTGCCTAAAAAGACTTTTGCACAGTACAAAACATAGGAACAAAAAATGTTTACATCATCAAAAAATGTTTACATAGAGGCATGACTGACTCTTTTGTCACGACTGACTGGAAGCCACTGTTTAATGACGTTTGGTCATTTGGGATTCACATTTTCATTGGTTTACTTTCCCCACAATTGTATCCATGATTACATGCTTATTTAATTGTACCATACATATTCGTGGCATTAATATATCACATTTCATATTTCCATCTGGCATTTCCATTGCAAAGGCTTTGTAACGTGTGTTGTGACTTTCACTTATCAGGCCGGAAAATAAATGCTGCTAAGTTCAACTGTCCCAATATACCTGATATCCCAATATACCTGATTTCACCCTACCTTTAAAAAGATTTAAGGTAAACAATTAAACCATAATTACCTTTGAGAATAAAGCTTTAAAGTTACACTATCTGCACCTTTCTAGGTAAAGGATACACACTAAATGTACAAAAGGTGTACAGTTGACACTCCAGCGGTACTGTTTGCTGAGAGTGTAGGCAAGAGAGAGCAATTTGGACGTGCACAGAAGAAGGTGATGAAATGGCTTGTATTTTCATATTGCTTTCTATGTTCCGGAGGGTTTTTTTTCATGGAGAATTGAAGCTGTAGCAGTTTTTTATTTCTAACATAAGCAAGTGGGGAAAAGATTAATAGGTATAAACAAGAGAATGCAAGTAAGGTGTTAAGTTATCAAGTGACAGTGACTCACCGATCAGATATACACCGATCAGCCATAACATTAAAAACACCTGCCAAATATTGTCAAGACCCCCCCTTGTGCTGCCAAAACAGCTTCTGTAATGCACTGTGTGTTCTGACACCTTTCTATCATAGACAGAATGAACCTTTTCAGCAATTTGTGCTACAGTAGCACTTCTGTTGGATCGGACCAGACGGACTAGCCTTCGCTCCCCACGCGCATCAATCAACCTTGGGTGCCCATGACCCTGTTGTCAGTTCACCGGTTGTCCTTCCTTGGACCACTTTTGGTAGGTACTAACCACTGCATACCGGGAACACCCTACAAGACCTGCCGTTTTGGAGATGCTCCGACCCAGTCGTCTAGCCATCACAATTTGGCCCTTTTCAAAGTCACTCAGATCCTTACGCTTGCCCATTTTTCCTGCTTCCAACACATCAGCTTTGAGAACTCACTGTTCACTTGCTGCCTAATATATCCCACCCCTTGACACGTGCCACTGTAATGAGATAATTCACCTGTCAATGGATTTAAAGTTATGTGTGGATAAAGTTTGTGCATAGCTAATATCATATTTGCTTCCATTGTGTAAAATGAATTGACACATAATGGCCTTAATGTGTTGGAGTCATAGTTGCTCTATAGTTCCTAATACTCAAGGGATTTGTTCAAAATGACCCCCCTTCATTTAGGGCCAGGATACACATTACTGACCCACAATACCGATGACTCCCCTTGTCCCAAAGGTATTAAGTGAATGTTAGTAAGTGACATTATTTTCAGGTTCATACTGAGATTAAAGTTAACTTGATCTGAAACATCACATTGTTCTAAATTAAATAATAAACACTTCATGTGGCAGTTCCACAAAATTATTAATAATAATGAAGGCGCTACAGCAGATGGATTGGAACTATTGCCAATTTGTGCGTTGTGTGTGATAATATTCTTCCAGATGCCATATTTATTGACTCTACTAGCTTGATTAATCCCTGATCATTTCTGAAAAGCTGGTGGCAAGAGTTATGCAGATGTCAAGGATCTAAAAAGCCTTTAAAATGTAAACTAATCACTTTAACCAGGGAACAGTCCACTATAGTTTGGTGAGTCCTCTGCCTAAACATACATAAACACATATCGTTACCCAGTTTAACTATTACAGCAGTTAAAACACTGAATCTTGCTGCACATCAGACAGGAACACAGCTGGGCTCCCCTTTGTGTTCTTGGCAGACGTTTTACAGCTGTGATCATTAACACTGTTTCTGGAGATCTACCTTCATACAGAATTCAGTTTCAACACCTGCTTCGGATAATCAGTTTACTTCATTAGCCAGATTAGCTCTGTTGGATCAGGGCTGGAACTGAATTCAGTAGGAAGGAAATTCTGTAGATCTCCAGACACAAGGTTCCTCACAAATTGTGCAGTTGGTGAGAATTGATGAGAAACTATTCATACTATTAATCCTTTGCTGTTGTTGCAGAAAATGCATGTTCATACGATGTTACATGCCAGGATTCAGAGTGAAATGAAAGTGAAGTGAAACAACTTGTCACTTTGCAGGTTCTTTAAATCTATATGTGTCAATATCTATGATTTCTTTACAGAGGTGTAAGCTGGGAAATCCATGTAAATGTTACAGGAGAGAAAAAGGGAACATTGTGGCTGTGCTGTCTAGGCTCCCTGACTGAGTTGCTTTCATTAAATTCATGTGACAGTGGTGACAAGATCACATTTAACTAGTATCAAGGTTGTTATTTATCATATTTG
>CM042570.1:4822500-4950000 GCA_023630585.1 Cranoglanis bouderius
CCATGCGCCTTCTCTTTATATTTCTCACATCACCTCTCACTTCTCCATGTTTCTCCAAATCTTCCTCACTCACAGCTCACACTTTTGTAAGTTGTAAGCTGTTCTTTTTCACAGACTTCACAAGTTGTCAGATCGGTCTGCGAGTGGACAGGTTTTAGCTGTGAAGTTTTGCAGCTAAACCAAGTCTGAGCATACGGGTACACACACGGGCACAGCAGGGGGCAAAGCCTGGCAAAAAGCCCAACTGCACTATAGGGGAAAGGAATCCATTTTGCAGATACATCCTGCAGACCGGAAAATGAAAACGTTCCGAACACCCAGCAGCCTTACTACAAAAAATCTACAATGGGGCATGTCAGAAAGAAGAGTGAGTAACTTACGCTTACAGATAATTTGTCAGTTTAAGGTGGGGAAAGAAGTACAGAGATTTTGCACCAAGTGAAGAATGCAAATATGGCACATCCATCCATCCATCCATCCATCCATCCATCTTCTGTTCCGCTTATCCTACACAGGGTCGCAGGAATCCTGGAGCCTATGCCAGAGGACTCCTTGGATAGGGTGCCAACCCATTGCAGGGCACAATTGCACACACATTCACACACTACAATTTAGAGATGCCAATCAGTGATGCTACAGCGCATGTCTTTGGACTGGGGGAGGAAACAGGAGTAACCGGAGGAAACCCGGGTACATGCAAACTCCGTGCACACAGGGCGGAGGCAAGAATCAAACCCCCCCACCCCAGATGTGTGAGACAAGCGTTCTAACCAATAAGCCCCCATGCCCCCTGCAAAAATAGAGCATATACAGCTGAAAAGGTTAAATAAGATTCATCTGATCTTTCTTCGGACATCCTGATTTGACCATGCTGCGATCTGCACTTGCTATTTATCACATCATGTTTTAGAGTTGATGCCAGATAGCTCCAGGACTTGGCATCCTGCTTTACACACATATCCCAGGAAGGGATCTGTGTTGTTCTAGGAAAATAATCAACGATAGGGTGGTGTGCTCCGGCCCAACCTGAAGGAGAGTTACTGTTACCATGACAAAATAGATTTTTTTCCCTTTCTATAACAACATGTCCCAAAGTGTTTTACTCCTCTTATACCACAGCAATTTGGCAACATTAAATGGTGTGGAACATCTGTGAAACTAGCTCCTCTTATCACTTATAGCTATAAACATTCATTCCCTCACCAAGCAAAAAATTGCATCATATCATGTTGCCAACAAAATTTACAGCTTTACCTCCGTTACCACCATACACACTAAATAAACATCTCCTTACAGAAAACTTCATCAATTTTATAAAATCTGTTTATGCCAAGCGTCCATACCATACCAAGTCCCTGTATTTGTTGTTATTATAAAATCACTGACATATTAGAATGAGTGCATTAATATAAAGCTGTGATTTGAATGGCAGGTGGAACTACTGTCAGAGCTGTTGTTATAGAAAATTAATCGACACCTTCCGGCCAATCAGATTGGAGAAATCAACAGCATTGTGCTAGAATTAGAGTGCAAATATATAAAAACAACCTGAGATGATTTTTTTAATTGGCTCAAGTTGGGAGAGAGTTAGTGTGGGTGAGTTATTTCAAATCCTTTCAATTTATTCACACACCTAATCAGTTAGAATTGTCAGAATCTGTTGACACATGAATATCGCTGTTCATCGGTCGGGCCAAAGCACTTTACAGATCATGTAACTCTGGTAAAAATGAGTAGCTCTGTACAAAAAAAAAAAAAAAAAATGTACTATAGAACAACAAAAAACTTCAATCCTTACTTGAGTCAAGTTCTTTCCTTTAAAATGAAGCGCACCGCAGTTTTCCAAATTTTGCTCCAAGATGTTTTAATTGGAAAACAAAAATGAGGTTCAAAAATACAAGGGACATCCAGGAAAAAAAATAAAGGAGTTGCAGGTGCCTAGAGTTGTGAGATGAATGAAAGAGAACATGGCCTGCTCATATAAAGGCAATAAATTAATTAAGGAGAGCAAAGAAATGGCCACAGACACATTCTGTATATTTTGGCAAAACAGCCACAATACTAGTACTCTAATGACCTTTAGCACATATACACAATAATATTAATATGCAAAGTGAAAATTCAGTGCATCCTAGTCGTCAGAAGTAAAATGAGACTTAAAGAGGAGATCTGAAACAAAGCGATGTGCACGCGCTCCAAAGAATTACAACCTGAACCGAATCAGTATGGAAAAAGAATTAAAGAGTTAAAGGTGTGAAGAATGATTCAAAAAGAAAAACAGAAAACTAGCAAAGAGAAAGTAAGTTATAATTATTTAGAACACAGTATATACAAATAACTTGCATTTAAACAAACCTGAATGGCCCTAACCGTAATACTTTTAAATGCAAAATGAGAAATGGTGCAAAAAAAAAAGAAAAAGAAAAGAAAAGAAAAAAAGTGTGAAGTAGATACAGTTTGGCAAAAATAAACAAGTAGAACTCGGACAGCGGCGCCTCCATCGCCAACGTGTTACAAATTTGTGTGCCACCTAGTGGTGGAGGCATAAGAATGAAAGTGAGAAGCAACGAGAATCTTTTTCAAGAAAGATGTAACTAATACTTATTTGACAAAACAAGTGTTATTGAGAACGTGACAAAACATATTACACACTTTAACATTGACTTAAGAGGTGAAGTGAAGGAGATGAGACACCTGGATTAAAGTGATGGCACTGGAAGAATTTTGCCCATGAGTTATAGCACACACAAAAATAAAAAAGAAATTGAAGAAAAAAAAAAAAAAAATCCCAGCTGTAATTCACTATATTGCAAAAACACAATCACTGAGAGTAATACCAAGAAACACAAGAGTGTTACAGTTCCAGTGCGGGTCGTACCTCAGCGAGAAGCAAATGAAACGTGTATGTATGCATGTATGAGAGAAGTAAACGGTCATGGAGACACGTGTATTTATTTACACAACTTCAGGGCTGCAGTCTGCTGGCTTCTGCGTGGCTCAGTTACACGACGTACTTAACTAAAATTCTAATTCCTCAGCTAAAACTTTCACGCCGCACATCTGTAACAACAACAACTCACATCAGCAAGAAACATCTCAAAGCAGTAGGAAGTAATGTTTGCCATGTATCACAGATGTCACACCTTGACCAGCTGACATAAAAATCTATGAACTACCTGCTTCACTGACACTAAAAGCCCACAATGGTAAAACTATACGGCGCACAATAACGAGTGAGGATCTGCCGGGTGGAGTACTGGTGCTGTGTAACGGAGTGGACCAGGTGTAGTAATGGCTATGAGCATGCAGTTATCAATGCTGAATCTCTGGCCAGGACACTTTTTCTCAAATCAAGGATGGGAGGGGTCATGATGTAGGTCGCACCATGGGTCTGGAGATCAAGACATAAATACCAAACATCATCCTATCATTCATGAGACGTCCAGCTTTCGCTCTCAGTATGGAGGAGGAAGAAGAAGAAGGAGAAAAAAAAAGAAGAAAAAAAAACAGATTCTAGAGAGAAAAGAGAATTTTCTTTAAATGGGCTCTTTAGCTCTTGGTGCCATAAAATCGGTGAGATGGTGTGTAGAGAGCAGCAAGTCAGTGTTCAGTCTGAAGTTCGTGCTGAATGACAGGGTGCCTCCGGGTGTGCAAAGGGAAGAGGAATTTGCTCATCTACGCTGCTGCAGTGTGGGACCGTGAGGAGGCTGGGAGACTATAAGAATGCGCTGGGGTTTGCTCGGGGGTCTTTCTGGTTCCTGTAGCGCATGGCCAGCCAAACTCCTAAAATCTGGAAAAAAGAGAAATATTCCATTTAAGTAAATCAATAAAGCATAGATACAGTGAATACGTTTACATGCACATCAATATTCTGATGTTAATCGGAATTTGGCGATATTCTAATTAGTACTGAGTCGTGTAAACACCGCAGTCCGATTTCCTGATTCAGATTAAGACAATATTCTGATTCCCCAAATTCCGATTCCCACCCCTGGAATATGCCTGTTTTAATCGGAAATTTGTTGCATGTAAACACCTTATTCAGAAAATCCACTGAAAGGAGACAAGGAATTGTGGGTGCTAACAGATGCTTAGCTGTAGGCTAGGTATTTAGGAATGGCAACTCGAGCATAATTACAACAACCATGTATACAGGAACATTCTGATACCGGTACGCATATAGACATTGTATTCGGAATATGGCTGCAACCCGAGTATGGAATCTGATGTGTATGTAAACGTAGTCCATGTTTCTTAAGTAGTAACATGAGGAGATTCATGAACTTGTTTTGTTTAATTCAGGTTTATCGGTGTGAATGTTGAGAGGTGAATGTCTCAATCTTTCTTAAGATTCTGTCAGCTGTCAAAAAATAAAAAAAACCCTGGTTTCTGCAGACCACCTAAATCTAACCAATCAGGACAAAGAAGCATCTCTACCTCCTTTTGCACCAACATTCAGATGTTGCAGTGAGAGGTTTGGGGGTGTGGCTTTTGAGAAATCGCTAAACTGAACGAGGGGACGGAGCAGTTTGGATTTTGAGCTTCAAAATTTCATCAGATGAATATCTCACACTGAACAGAATCCAGCCCTCACAATTGCAGGATAAAATACGTCACTACTGTAATGGGTGTGTGAGACCAGTACTGCTCGATTTTGGGCCGTCTGGCTCATGGCTCCAGCAGGAGGTGCGGTCAGATGCTATTCAGGGAGTCTGTGGCTATTTCAGGATTATCAAAACACAAATTAAGGAGCGCTTGCTTCATTAGGTTTCCGCCATGCTCCACACACAGCTCTTGCTCAGAAAGGGAGTAGAGCGGGTTTTATTCCTGCACAACATTACATTAAAAGTGCATAACAATCCTATTAAATCAGCTTCATCTGCGTACAACTGGCTGTCCACAGATTACACCATGAGGCAGCAAAAAGTTAAACATTAGCATATTGAACAGATGGCCATTACACTGTCGGGACTTTGGATGGATCAGCTCTACCCCTAACCCGAAGCTTAATTTAATCTATTAGAGAAAGTGATCAGATTGGTGTGGAATAGTAACATAAACAGATACTACATGCTCCGTTCTGATTGGTCAGAAGGTGATTATTCATTTTCTGTAACAGCAGCTCTGATAGTAATTTATACATTAAATCGCTGCACAGGGACTTGAATAGTGGACGCTCCACATAAACAGAGTAAGAATGTTTTTTCTTGGAGAAAATGTTTATTTAGTGTGTATATATATATATATATATATATATATATATATATATATATATATATATATATATATATATATATATATATATATATATATACGGAAGGAATCGGGAAACAGGAAAGTCTCAGTTTTGCAGATTATTCGGTACCGATAACCGACTGTTGGAACTATCGGTTATCTGCAAAAATCCACACCGATAATTTTTCCCGGCTGCGTCCGTTGTGAGAGCGGCTGAGAAGGGTCCGCTGTCATTATACAGTACAAGAGCGACCTCTAGAGTAGAAATAAAAACCATCACTGACAAATTTTGAAGTGTTTTTTGATTCATTTTGGACGTCTTTTTATTTGTTATTTGGAGTGTTACTTTTTGGTTCAGTTTGGATGTACAGTACTGTGAAAACATTTTGGCAGGTGTGAAAAAAAAAAATGCTGTAAAGAAGAAACACAATCATTAACTGAAACAGAAACAGCTGTGTAAGAGGAATAAAACTGGGTGAGGAACAGCCAAACTCAGATAACAATGTGAGGTTGCTGAAGACAGTTTACTGTCAAAGGTCACAGACCATGGCAAGACTGAGCACAGCAACAAGGCAGAAGGTACTGCATCAGCATACTGCATCAGCAAGGTCTCTCCAGGGCAGAAATTTCAAGGCAGACAGGGGTTTCCAGATGTGCTGTCCAAGCTCTTTTGACGAAGCACAAGGAAATGGGCAGCGTTGAGGATTGTAGACGCAGTGGTCGGCCAAGGACACTTACTGCAGCAGATGAAAGACGCATCAGGCTTACACTTATCTTCACAATCAGAAGATGTCCAGCAGTGCCATCAGCTCAGACCTGGCAGAAACCAGTGGTACCCTGGTACACCCATCTACTGTCTGGAGAAGTCTGGTCAGAAGTGGCCTTCATGGAAGACTTGCGGCCAAAAAGCCACACCTCCGACGTGCAAACAGGGCAAAGAGACTCAACTATGCACAAAAACACAGGAACCGGGGTGCAGAAAAATGGCAGCAGGTGCTCTGGACTGATGAGTCAAAATGTGACACATTCGGCTGTAGCAGAAAGCAGTTTGTTTGCCGAAGGGCTGGAGAGCAGTACACAAATGAGTATCTGCTGGCAGCAGTGAAGCATGGTGGAAGTTCCTTGCAAGTTTGGGGCTGCATTTTTGCAAATGGAGTTGGGGATGTGGTCAGAATTAATGGTCTCCTCAATGCTGAGAAGTACAGGCATATACTTATCCATCATGGAATACCATCAGGGAGGCATCTGATTGGCCCCAAATTTATTCTGCAACATGACAACGACCCCAAACATACAGCGAAAGTCATTAAGAACTATATTCAGTGTAAAGAAGAACAAGGAGTCCTGGAAGTGATGGTATGGGCCCCACAGAGCCCTGATCTCAACATCATCGAGTCTGTCTGGGAGAGAGAGGCTGCCTAAATCCACAGAAGAACTGTGGTTAGTTATCCAAGATGTTTGGGCCAACCTACCTGCCGAGTTCCTTCAAAAACTGTGTGCAAGTGTACCTAGAAGAATTGATGAATTGATGCTGTTTTGAAGGCAAAGGGAGGTCACACCAAATATTGATTTGATGTAGAGTTTTCTTCTGTTCACTCACTTTGCATTTTGTTCATTGATAAATATAAACTATTAAGTCTATTTTTGAAAGCATTCTTACTTTTACAGCATTTTCCACACCTGCCTAAAACCTTTGCACAGTACTGTATATCTTATTTACTTTTATATTTATTTCATTAATACAGTAAATTTTCATGGTACAGTCAATACTGTTTATTTTTGTAATAAGGTTCAGCACTTTGAGTGTTATGTTTTCATTCAGTATAAATTTTAAAAACTATCGACTGATTAATTGGTTACTGGCAGGTACTGCCCAACTTAGTTATCGGTTAAATCCACTAACGGTCGACCTCTAATGACAATCTTTATTTTTTTGGCTTATTAACTTCAAGAGAAAGAAAAGAAAAAAAAAAAAAAAAAAGAGATAGAGACTGGTGAGCAAACAACTGTTTACCGCTGTTATGACACAAGTTAACTTATTTTGCAGATTAAACATAACTATAAAAGGGATTAAAAAATATGATGTGTTGTTCTATAACCGATAAATTTAGCCTTGCTGTGGTACAAGAGGAATAAAAGACTGTTGTTAAAGGAAAATAATCAACTTCGGGTGATAACACACTGACTGTCATTTATTATTTTCCTGTAACAGCACACCCGACTTGTTTTATTTCTTACATGATGTAATAACAGGGTTGAACCACTAGAGGTCGAGAATGACGTATGAAAACCTCAAATTAACACAAACGTTGAAAATATCCAGGGCTTTTTCCATTTTAGAATTCATCTGAATTTCCATCTGTGCTTACTTACACAACTATGTATGTAATGAACTAAAGAAAAAAAAACCCCAGAATGCTGTGGTGCAGGACATCGACTGACCTCAGTGAAGCTGAAGAAGAGGCCCACACCACCCAGAATCCTCAGAGCTTCGGATGCATGCTGCAGCATTTTCTGACCACACGTCATACAATGAGATTTTAAACAGTTCTGTTGGACAAGAGAACATCAGAGCATCACCATTTCACAATTTCTTCATAGTAAAATGGCCTCACAATGGTCACATTATGTTACATGTGACTGAACGTGCTGAGATTATTTCACTACACAAATCTGAGGTGGCCAGGAAGAAAAAAAAAAAAACCTTTAGCAGAGAGGCATGGTGAAAGGGGCGGGGCTGGAAATTTACTGGCAGAAAGTTTCAAATCGACTAAGGAAGATTCCGAGCAAATTTCATACAAACATTATCCACATATTTGTTTAGACTCCATTCATCTACACCCCAGGTTATGGATTCTTACAGCATTACATAATTCCATGTCAGCATCGAACTGCTGGCGGTTTGCAGTGTCGTTGAACAGGCCACAGCAGTCGAGTTTGTCCTCCAAATCTGTCCTGGTCCCATTGCTCATCAAACTCCATGTGGAGGTCATCAACTTCTCCTGCAAAGCACCAACAGCAGCACAGGTTCAACACCTCTGATACATCAGACACAATACAAATAAATTCTCCTCCTCCTCCTCATCATCTACACAGCACTACAGCACTTCAATTATCTCTGTCTTCAGCACTTTCGGGCTATAAATAACGAATTTGCTATATTTACACCACAGCACTGTTGAATCTGACTTGTCAGAAGGCGATGTTGGGTACTTTTCTATAACAGCAGTCTCACATTGTGGAAATCAGCATTCTATTAATTATGCATTTAATCTAGTCGCACTGCACGAGAGCTAAAATATATAGAGAGCACGCTGGTCACGATCATTACCGGGAATCATCTGTACTTGTGAAGTGATCAATAGCTCTGGATAACAATGACCATTATGCATTACAGGTTGTATGGTTACACAATCCTGTTATAACCATTTCAAACGATACCAGCCCTGTGCTACTGTGATCTATGGTGCCTGAGAAAGAAGAGGTGGAAGACGGGCGTTTTAGCCAACTTTGGAGCTCTATTTCTGGTTAAAATGACACTTCAGGTGCTACTACGGAGCTCAATGTGTTTTAATCGAATCATTTTCCCGCATTCGGAGACTTTGCTTATTAAATTAAAAAAATTTGGGATAATTTATACATCTATTTACTTTTAAGATAATAAACCTGTCTGTAGCAATTATTGATGTATTTAGTTTTATACAAGACGAAAACACACATTGTTTTGCATTATTTATGATTCAATAAAAAAAATAACTCTTTTCAGTAATAATTTTACTTAATTAAAAATTTTGTTAAAATATTCTGGGAATCAAATTGATTCAAATCCTGAAGCCAGTATCATGAATTAAACCGAATGGTGACTGGAGTGTATCCTTTCAACCCCCCGGTTACAACTTATACAGGTACTTGTATGGGGGACGCTCCACATAAAGCGATTCAAAAACATGCAGCTGTTGTAAAAGTTTTCTGTAAGCAGACATTTAATTTGTATTTTTAGAAGGAGTCTCAGCGCTCAGCAACAGTCAAGAGGTGAACCTGTTCTTTGAAACAGGAAGTCTTCAAGACGGAGGGATTTGTGGTTTCTCTGTAACATGACAAGCTGCATTTTTCATCTTATTAACTTCAAGAGAGCAAAAGGAAAAAAAAAAAGAAAAAAAAAAAAAAAAGAGATAAAACTTCATATAAAACTTAAAATGTTCTATTTTAACGAATTTTTAAAAACTGTTAGTGTTGCTAAATTGCTGTGGTATAAGAGGAACAAAACAAACACTTACTGATGCACTGTTGTTTGAAAATAATTGATGACTTTCTTACAACAGCATACCCTGAGTATTTTATTACACGTACATGTACAAATCATTTAATCACTTTATCTTCACAAAATCAAAAAATGCATTCTCTATATACATGTCTGAGAATAAGCATGTAGTTTGGTACAGATTTGACAAACGTTACTGTTCTGTTACAAGCATTCGATAAGGATACAATGCAAACCTACCTGCTGATCCTGGTTCATGGCCAGACAAGAGCAGGACACACCAAACTGGAAGAGGAACACGATGAACAGGATGACCATGTACTGGAGAAGGGAACGGTCAAGGGAAATTACTCATACCCAGAGGAACTGATACACACGTACACACGCACACACACTTTACACATGCAGTCGGCTTGAAGTAGAACAAAAGTGTCATGTATTAATTTGAGGTCGACCGATTGATCAGTTTTGCAGATTAATCGGCAATGTTGGAACTATCGGTTATCTGCAAAAATCCACACCGATAGTTTTTCCCGGTTGCGTCTGTCGCGGGAGCGGCTGAGGAGGGCTCGCTGTCATTATACTGTACGAGAGCGGCCTCAGGAGTCGAAATAAAAACCATCACTGACAAATTTTGTTGCATTACTTGAAGTGTTTTTTGATTCATTTTGGACGTCTCTAATTTTATGTTATTTGGAGTGTTACTTTTTGGTTCGGTTTGGATGTACATCTTATTTACTTTCATTTTTATTAATAGTTAATATATATATATATATTAATATTTATTTAATTTTAAAAAGTACAGTACTTTTTCATGGTACAGTCAGTACTGTTTATTTTTGTAATAAAGTCCAGCAATATTTACTTTGAGAGTTATGTTTTCATTCAGTATCAGTTTGAAAAACTCGGTTGATTAATCGGATATCGGCAGGTACGGCCCAACTCGGTTATCGGTATCGGTAGAATCCACTATTTCACAGTGACTACTCTTGAGTATTAACCCCTACGCTAACATTTCTGTTTAGTTTTGGCTCTCTTTTCCTCTAAGACCGCTCTCACGCAAGCTTGATTATATCAAAGTTCCCAATATGCCGACATCCTAGGGCATTCGATTTACATACGATATGGCAGACATACATCACAGTTTGAAAAGTGCACCATTTAATAGGCCATGTTCTGTAAAAGAAAAACGGATGCTGGTAGATTTAGCAAATTTGGGTAGTGTGATGCGACTTCCCCCTTTGAAGTGCATTATTCTCGTATAACAGCACGGTCTCTCTCTATTTCTCTCTCTCTTTGAATGAACGGATAGATAGATAGATAGTGTTTTTTTTTTTTCCTCAGATAGCCTTTAAGAATTCCTTTCGACAAAAGAAGAACGTATTGAAATCATTCCCGTGGCTGGATCGGGAAGCTGTCGCAAGGTTGTAATAGACATGCAATAATGCAATATTCCAGAAGTGTTAGCACGAGTTCATCATGATTGGGAGAGACAATGTTTTGTAAATAAAGCTACATTTAGCTAAAAAGTGTTAATTTCCCCTTTGTATGGAGACTTTTTGGGACACCCTGTAGTTTGATTTAATGTTACGGAACATCTGAGGGACAAGTTAGTTCCTGTTCTCACCTAAAGCATAGCTGTGATTAACAGTCAGCCTGCCTCTCCCTCTCTATCTCTCTCCCTCTCTCTGTCTCTCACTCTCACACACACGCACACACGCACACACACACACAGGTGCGAGCCGTCAAAAAAAAAAAACGGAAATTGTAACCGAGACTGAGAGTGCTTACAACCGAGACTCCTCCATAAATGTTAAATAAATCTCTCCTAACAAAAACCACCACATCATCGATTAGAAGAATTACTTCGTTAAACAACGAAACGTTTTTAAATCCGTCTGTTATTACTCGTACGTTATTTTGGAGCGTCCACCATACGAGTCCCTGTGTATGAGCTGTTACTACAGAACAAATAATATATTTGAGCGAGAACATTAATATTATCGTTCATGTTACAGATGGAACTCCCTGTGCTGGTATACGAAATTATACCATGGGCTGTCTGAATACTCGATTCTGATTGGCTGGGAGGTGTGCGTTCAAACCGTGTAATGCACATGCAGTTCCAGTCAGTTTAATCACTAAATTAATACTCTGCATATGAATAACTGTAACCATAGCAACATACAGTTACAGTTGCATACAGTAGTTAAACTCGCAGCTTCATTATTAGTGGAGACGCAGAACAGACACACGTAATTCACATCTCTCTCTCTCTCTCTCTCTCTCTCTCTCTAACAACTACTTATTATAATGCCTTCAAATAAATATAATCTTATCACACTGCTTTATCTCTGTGTACGATTTAGAGTGGGCAGAATTCTGGATCTAACGACCCGTATATAAAATAACTAATGAAAATTAACCTTTATTTTTATCCTTTCAGTTAAATTTTGTGCTGCAAACATCCGTGAGAGCTTTAAGTTGTCAGTGCTGGCAAGTGACCACGGTATAAGCGGGATAATACGGCTAGGTGCGTTACACCATTTTAATGCACTCCGCTTCACATCAGGTGGTTCTTTGCCTCCACGTCGTGCATTAAAATGGTGTAACGCGCACCGAGCCGTGGATTATCCCTTACGTAACGCATATCTACTGACCAGTCTGATTCTAGCATTCTCTTTCTCCCCAATAAAAAGGGAAATGAGCCAATCGACATATGAATCCGGAATGATCCGCGTAGGTGTTTTGAAATATTAACCGAAAGCCCCGCCCCCTTCTCGCATGCTTTCGACTTGCAGTCTGTCACAGAAATAGAGAACATTTTTGAGTTCAAATAAAATATATTATTGTATGTTAGCTAACTTAGCTTAGCTTAACTAACATTAGACAAGTATATACTGTAGTTATTATCAGTGTACTATATTTATTAGGGATGGATGCCACTGAAAATGGTGGAAATGCTCTTTTTTTTTTTTTTTTTTTTTTTACATCTGTCATTATACTAGTGGTTCTGGATAATTAGATCTGGTAATATTTTAAAATTGAAAATCATGAGCAGGAAAAAAGAAAATTCAATATTCAACAAGTCTCCTGGGCACTTATTTACCCTCCTCACCCCCTACTGCAGTGTACATTCAGGACACACAGACAGCACAGTAGTAATGTTGGTGTCAAACAGCCGTAGAGGAGGCGTTACGAACAAAAGACTGACGCTGACACGCTGCTGTAAACAAACGTCAATACAGGATACAAAGAAGAGCATGACTTGGTGATGACGGACGGCTCCGATGAGGCCGACGATGGCGATGAGCAGCAGGAAAAAGCCCACAGCAATCACACCTCCAATGATGTGGATACTGGACACGATCCCGAAGCCCTTCCCCCACGCTGCTACACCAATCAGGAGCAGCCCCACCAGCTGACGGACCAATCAGAGATGAAGAAACTCTATTAGTGCACTGGAACATTGTTCACACTCATTAAAGGTGAGGAACAAACACAGAGATTAAACTTTAATAATAACAAATATTATTCTCAAGAGAGACAAACAGACAGAAAGACAGACAGACAGGCAAAGACACGCACACAGACAGACAGAGATAGACAGACAGAGATAGACAGACACAAAGATAGACAGACACAAAGATAGACAGACACAAAGATAGACAGACAGACAGAGATACACAGACACAAAGACAGACAGACAGACAGACAGACACACAGACAGACAGAGAGAGATAGACAGACACAAAGATAGACAGATGGACACAGACAGACAGACAGAGACCCACAAAGAAAGAAAGACAGACAGACAGGCAAAGAGACACACACAGACAGACAGAGATACACAGACACAAAGACAGACACACAGACAGACAGAGATACACAGACACAAAGATAGACAGACACACACAGACAGACAGACAGAGATAGTCAGACAGACACAGACAGACAGACACACACAGACAGACAGACACAGAGTAAAATATGGTCTGAAGGTTTGCGGGTTGTAATGATACAGAACTCAGTCATTTCTGGGAACGAGATGTGAAGAATGTCCTGTGCTCTGAGAGGGAAAACACCACATAGGTGTAAAAAAAAAAAAAAAGCAGAACAGTGGCGACATTTTCTCTGTATTTATATTTAACCAGTGGGTGAGAATAAAGAGATAAAGTTACCTGATACTAAGTAAGTAAGTAAGTAAGTGAGTGTAGGTGCATCCTGTGACCACAGTGAAGATCTTTTTTTTTTTTTTCAGATCTTCCACTCTGTGAAAACACCTCGCGTGGCTAAATATGACCTCCTCAGCGAAATGACGTCACCGCTCACGCGCAACTCAGCATAGTCCTTTTTAGTCACTTCCGGTGCCGAAGCAGTAACGTTAAATTTACATTATTAAATGAGAGCTGATGATATTTGTGTTGGAAAGATGGACGAAGGAGGAATGTTGAGTTAAGCGCGAGGATGTTAAAGTGTTCAAACATAGCTAACGCTAATATCTGATTAAAACAAACGAACACAAACAAACAAACCAACCTTTAAATATATAAGAGGATGATTAGCAACACTGTAGCTAAGCAAACGTTACTATTGACGAAATATCCGGTGGCAGCTTGACGTGGCTACGAAAACATGACTAAAGTTAGCCGGTTATCTGATCATCACTCTGGTGACTTCCTTCATAAAGAAACACACTGATTATATTTGTGTCAAAGCCAGACAAAGAGTAGATATTTAACACGACACTATATGTGTTTACATTTGTATTCAAATCAACAAGGTGTCGTAAAGAAGTAGTTCGCTAAGCTTGCTGTCATGAGACTGAGTGAATGACCGGCTCCGTTATATTAGCACAAAAAAACAAACAAACAAAACAAAACAAACAGCTAACACTAGCTGTGCTACTTAACCAACTCTCTCTCTCTCTCTCTGTCTCGGATAGAACATTTTCTTGTCTTCCCTCTTGAACACTCCATCATTTAGCGAACTGTTCACCAGACAAAACAAAGGTAGCTAGGCCAGAGTGTATAAGCTAGCACAAAGCTAACTAGCCGTCCATGACTCACCATGTAAACGACGTTGAGAGCGCAGAGAGCATTTTTCGAGCAGGTAAATCCTCCACACACCATGATGAACCCTGAGGCATTTAATCTACAGTCTACAACTCCTCTTCTCCCCGCTGTGAGCTAGTCACTGAGCCGCTCCGTGCGAACTGCGTTACAGCCACCGAGCTAACAATGATGCTCACTCCAACCTGCGAAAACCGCAGATCATCTACAGACTACAGAGAGGCGCCACTCGGCAACACTGCGAGTAGCGCTTCGCAGTGCATTGTGGGTAAATCTGAGCTACGTCCCGATAAATCCCAAAGGCAAGAGATCTTTTTTTTTTTTCTTTCTTTCTTTTTTGGTTAACATGTACATAAACAACATAGGCGTGTATGAACATATGTATAAATTATTACACAAAGGTATGAAAATAAGTACACGCCTGTTCAGTCTGAATAGCTTTCTGTTTTTTAGAGGGCAAGATTAATTCAACATAATGTATCTTTTTAAACACTGAAAGCATGGTTTCTTCCCTGAGAATTTGCATTTATGGACATGCAATTTAACCATTAAGAGAATAAAACCGATCAAATTTGTGTGTTAGCCTGTTTTTCTGATTTGCATCAAGAATAAACAACACGTTTCCACTGTAAAATATCATTTTCATCAATATTTTCAATAATAAAGTCCAGTATCTTTTGCAAAAAAAAAATTATTATTATTATAATTTTTTTAAATGCTGCCACTGGGCAGTACCAAAATAAATGGCTAACCGTCTCTTGACATGAATTGCAAAAGCTCCCAGGACAAGAAGTCCTCACTGCAGCCTGGAGCGCGATGACATATCCACCTTTTTCCTTAAAGCGTCCGTTTCGCCCGGCTCAAACCGGAAGCCTGTTTTACATTTCTGGTCTCCGGTGTTTATAGTCAAATTAGCGTATTTTCCATTGTGAAAATGGTTGAAAAAAGCACATGGCTCCATAGTGTCGACGTTTTACAGTCAGAGGCGAATCCAGATTATGTCGGGGCCCCAGGCAAAACAAATGCGTGGGGCCCTTCTGACAGATTTATGTTGTTATTGTGTCTTCATGTTACCCGGAGATTTTGTTGTGACCCTTTACTTCCGTGGAGGAATTGCAGTAGATGCGTGTTTCGAAGACTTCATTTCTTTATTGAAAACAGTCGTAAGAACGTAGAATAACGAATAAAGAAAGGAGCTACCCTACAACTGCTGAACACAGTCTCAAAACGGTGTCCCTTTCCCCCATAACAATTAACGTTAAAAAAATGTCCACCTTCAATGAATATTAACTAATGTGTTAACTAACCTATGAACTAACATAAAGTATCGGTAGTACCGGTAACCGGTAACCGCCGGTGTTGTGCACATTATTCCCAGTACTTACTGCATTTCAGCCACCATTAAGAACTGCTAACACGACTCAAAACATGCTAAATCTAGCTAACTGTTACCAGTAATTCATCTTATAATAAAGTGAAATAAAACTGAAATTGGACAACTAGATGCGGGTTTGTTCGTCTTTAATTATCCTTCATTCATTCGTCATTATCTCCATCACTTACAACTGTCCTGTTTCCTCTTCCTCTTGTTTTTCCTTGCCCTTCTGGCTGCCAGATAGGTTCATTTTTCAGATTCATTTTCAGGAATTAAAGCTCGCGCAAATCGAGTGTAAAGGGTGCAGGAGCATAAACAAGTCCTCAAACGAGACTTTAAGGGGGTTGCTGAGACGTTGCTGCGCATTATTTTAAGATGAAAATTTCTTTTTCTTTAAATGATCAGCCCTCGGGGGCCCTCTCAGTATGCGGGGCCCCAGGCATTTACCTGCCCTGTCTGCCCTGTAGATATGCCTCTGTTTAAAGTGTTGCATTGACCGTCATTTGACAGTGCCTCACCCGTCAAAGTTTAATGCCTGAGTAGATGACATGAAGCTATGGCCCGAGGTTAGCTTCGGTTTCTCTGAAGGCGCTGATGGAGAAAAACAAAAACAAAAGCAGAGAAACATATAATTACCTGCACAGCAATAAAATAGGCCAGGTTTAGTACAGGAAACATGGCAACCTTTTTTTTTAAAGCAGAGGTAGAGCCCAGTCAGAAAGTTAGTCAGGCTAAACACACAGTAAGTATCTTTCGCCGCTTGGTAACGCTTGGGATCTCCACATAACACAGTTGTTTTCTCGTGATCTCGCCATAACAAAATAGTGATTACAACTTCATTTTTTGGTGTAATTGACATAACAACATGTTGTTTTTATTGTTCTGGAAGCAGCAAAAGTTTAGCGCAATCCTGCAGCATCATGGATGAACAGATTAACTGTTACTTTGATCAGGGACTCACTCAAGCTGAAACAGCTCTATGTCTGTCAGTGACTGGCAACTTCCACATTAGTGTTCGACACTTGAGAAGGGGACACCGCTGTCTCTTAATGCGGAGATAAAGTCCACCTCTACAGCGGGCAGTTATTACATTTATGATGACGATGACCAAGACGCCAACATGCCATGCCAACACCAGTCCCATTCACAAGGCATGAGATTTTCTCATGATAAAATTATTTTGTGAGAAAGCTTCCCTACGAAATAATGAGAAAGTATGACATTGCATTGTGGGCAATGCTGCCTTCTAGGCCTGTTGCTGAGTTCGTGGTGCAGTGTTTGTCTGTATTCTAGGCAGTTTATAGTTCAAACTTTAGTTGTACTGCAACAGCACACTTTCTCACTTCAAATAAAATTGGATAAAACTTCCTTAAAGTGAGCATAGGAGTGAAAATCATCGCATTCATCGCAACCCTAACATACAGGGTAAGAGTTTGCGGTGGATCCAGAGCCTATCCCAAGAGTACTGGGTACAAGGTGGGAATACAACCTGGATCAGACACCAATCTATTGCAGGACATCATGGACACACATTCACACACTCATTGACGCCTAGAGGCAATTTAGAGTATGAATTTCCTTTGTACACAATTGCACTTTTTGACTATGTAGTATACAGTTATAGAAGGGAATTATTTATTATTTATTTATTATTTATAATTGCACTATGAGGATGGGTTCCCTTTTGAGTCTGGTTCCTCTCAAGGTTTCTTCCTCATATCGTCTCAGGGAGTTTTTCCTTGCCACCGTTACCTCTGGCTTGCTCATTAGGGATAAATTAATACATGTAAAATTTATATCCTAAATTTATATATTTCTGTAAAGCTGCTTTGTGACAATGTCCTTTGTTAAAAGTGCTACACAAATAAAACTGAATTGAATTGAACTGAACGGAAGAGCAGCCAAAACGTATTGGTATGTTTTGGGAGGTCAGAAAAGGCCAGAGAACCTTTAGGAAATGTACGGAAACATGGGGAGAACTTGCAAAACCTTGTACAGACAGTAACCCAAGCTCAGGATTGAAATGGGGACTCTGGAGCTTTGAGGCAGCACTACTGCCTGATTCTCCATTTCTAAGGGAATATAACCTTTAAAGGATTTCCCCAGAGGCACACAATATAAAAAAATGAAAAGTGTACTTATATAGGCAAACGCATTACATTTTCCAGTGTGTTTGTAATGAATGTCTTTACAAGGTTATTTTGCACCACTGCATTTCAACCATCAAAAACAATTGTAATGACAGAAATATTAATATAGTGTACATGTAAATCAGAGTAGATTTTAAGATACCCTTATCCTTCCTAAAACAATATTTACTTCTTCAGCCTATGGGTGTGTTTTTATATGACTACTGAATAAACTAAATAAGCACATTCTCTCCTCTGAGGCAACTGCTGAGAAAAAAAAAAAAAAAGTACCCTTTGATGCATTTTCCTTTCAGTTGAAGTGAATTCACCGCAAAGTCCTGTTTGTGAGAGTACAGACTACAAGAGTGCAAAGTTTTTTGAAATCAGGAAGTGAAGTCAGATGCACACAGAGGAAATACATGCAAGCTGAATTCTGCTGTACTTCATGTCTCACGCTGAAATGACTTGCTGCTTCTGGTTATGATAGAGAGTATGGAACGAGAAGTTGAACATGCCAATGGGGTGCAGGGATAACTTTGGACATTTTAGACAGACTCACCTGAATGAACATGCATAATTCAACTAAGGTGGCACATTCGAGTGCAATTCGGGCTGAAGTAAAGCGCCATGAAAGCCTACAGAACACTTTCAACAAAGTGTTGAAACAGCTGGAGAGGGTCGAGGACCAGCAGCTCAGGACTGGCCTGAAGGTTTACATCCACAGCGTGCAAGGTGAGTCCACCTGGTGCTTATAAAAACAAATTTATATGGATACGTATTTTTCCTCCTACGTGATAATCAGTTCCTGCAAGACGGTAAAAGATGCTCTTGAGTGTCGTTTTAAATCTTGAAAGAAATGAACATACCCAAAGCTTATTTCTCAAGATAAAAACATGTCTAAGTAGGAATAAGCAGGGCATCAGTGAGTTTGATGTAATGTAGAGAAGTATGTGCTGAGTCTTCAGTATCTGGGTCAAGTCACCCTGCCTGTGCCTTTTTTAGGCAGGTGCTTCAGGTGCAGCAATATTTATTTTATTCATTTCTTCTGCTCTGCGTGTGTGGTGATTAAATAATGACAATGTGATTTTAAAAATGGAGATTGACTGAAATTAGAGTTAATAATTTGGAACATCCCGGGTCTGATTACATTCTATCTATATTTACCTGTAGTTGATGGTATATAGGGAGTATCTCTTGCTTGTGGCCTTTAGTCTGGAAGTCTGTGGATGAGGAAATGCTGTCCATTAGTGTCTACACACTACACACACATACACACACACATGTATCAAATGTAAAATTCCTGCATAGTCTATTTCCAAATGGTTCCAATCCTCAGTCTGAAAAGGCATGTGTTCACCGAGTAAAATGTCACTGCGACTCATGTGGGATTTAAATGGTGTTCATGTCACATTGTTGGTTTCCTTGTACAATCACCCAGCTGGAGTGTTTATGTCTGCTGTTTTTTGCCTAAAACGCTTCGGATGTTAAGTCTGCTGTTAGTCTTGAGAGGAAAACAACGTAATGAGTCTGCTCATCAGTGACAGAGTGAGGTGATCTCCCAGAAACCATGTAACGGTAATGCAGTATTATCAGCCGCATCACTTCCTGTGTGCACTGCAGGCTCACTGTGGCTCATCAAGTAGAAATGCGTATCCATTACATTATTAGCTGATGGGTCCCTTCAGTCTACATACTTAATCAGGCTTGTGGATATGAACGTTAAAAGGCTTGTGTTGCAAGATTATCTCTCACATGTAGTCTTGGTAGCAGGCATTTGTATAGGCCCACTTCCTGTCTCACTGCCCCAAAAGCCACTTCCTCTCCATCAAGACACACAAGACACCATCTGTCACGTCAGGCATACACTCCATATTTAAAATAAAATAAACAAACAAAAATAACAAAAAAACGTAACAGTTTATAGCTACATATAGTTTTTGTTGTTGTTTTTTTTTTTTCAAACTCTCGGTCTCATGCTTTGTAGTGTTCACCAGACAAAAGACAGACGTCCAATATGGGGCAGGGTAATTTACACACATTACCAGATGCACACATGTTTGAAAGGGTCGAGCAGTCAGAGGATCTTATGACAATGGTTAATTTGACTTTCATTTGTTTGTTCAGACCCACACACCATAATTCACTTCCTCCTCCCAACTACTTCCTCTCCTGTGTGTAATTATTGCTCTTCTAGCTGAGAACAGCATCAGACAAGATCACAGATTAAACATCATGTCTGTAGTGCACTTTTTCTTGATCTGAGGCATGTGGCCAACCTTGTTATACTGTATTGACTGGGATCACTGGTGAACTGAACACCAGCAGTGCGCCATTAATGATTAACACTTAATAAACTTCTAATTGGTTGCTCAATTCCATCCACAGATCCTAAAAAGAAAAAAGAACCTACTAGCAATTAATAAAGAAAAAAATTAATGGAGTGAAGTGCTACGATACCCTTGGAGACTGAGGTGTTGCCATTCGTGAACGACACCTTCAAGCAGGGCTTACTGCTGTGAGACTGACAGGGTGGTTGAAGCGGTGTGAAATTTTTTTTTTTTTTAGCAATGATTGCTAAACACAAAGGACTGGAAGAATGCAAAATATGTAGTATGTCTGAATGAAAGAGAGCAAGGTTAGAAATCAGTCTTATAGACACAGTGGATTTGATTCTGATACAAGTCTAAATAATAGCTATTAACATAAACAGTTATAAAAGGCTAGAATACAAGAATAATTTAAGCCCAGTAAAAGCATTACTTAGCTGTAAATCACTGTAGAGTTTTAGTGCTGAATTGTTGGCATCCACATGACTGTAAACCCATCCTTGCCATGAGTCTGTGGTTATTTGCTGGAAGAAACAACTGGTATACACGAAACACATGTCAAATGAGCAAGTAGCAAGACTGATTCAGTGACCCCATTTCTTTAAGTAAAACAGAGGGTACTACATGCCATACTAGCCTGCTGGCAAACAACAACTGCTTTTTCACTATAGGGCAAAATAGTTGCCAAGGCTACTTGCCAGTGCAGACTAGTGTGTCTGAATGATTACAGTTTCTTTTTCTTTATCTGTTGTACTGTTAAATTAGGACTAGAAAATACTGAGAAAAACGACAGTGACATCAGGGGGTCCACGTCATCATCCTGTGTAAGTAACGGATATGTGGCACTGGTTGTTGTCACCTCACATTCTACTGACTGACAATATGGAGGGGTTGTGATTATATGACGTTTGCGGATGGTTTATTGAAGTTAGTGAGAGTGTTTTTATCTCTGACCATGACACCATCTCGGACATTTTGTCTGAACTGTGCTAAGAGTGTGCTCTGAAGAAGGAAGTAAAAGAAACCAACACAAAAGTCGAATGGCTTTACTCGAATGGCTTTACTGCACATAGAAATGCTATGCACTCTTTGCTCAGAACTGAATGGCTCTGTTCAGACTTGTTATTGACATCCTTCTCTGGTGATCCTATCACAAGTAGACAAACAAAATGGATGGCCATGTACATATGGTATTTGTTATTATGTGTCTCAATTCTGTCTTCAATGACCAATAGTGAGCGTATTACCTCAGTAGCAAGGTTGCCAAATCTCCCAAAAGCAACCTGATGTCACCAGACTCTAAAATACAAAGCAATACCAAAACTTAATTAAACTTAAACTGTATTAAGCCATCAGATGGCATTTTCTAATTAAACTGTATGATTGGTCGCTAAAAGTTATACACACAATGTCATTTCGCTTTGTGGCATTTTGTACAGCTATTGCTCAGCTAATACAGTAATTTGCTCTGTTTTGTGTGATTTCAATCAAACAAACCGCACACAAGCACACAAGTGAAAAGAAAGTAAAAATTGAACTAAAAGATCACTGTTGCCAAAGTGTAGTCTTAGCTTAAAATGCTCTCAGATACAGAGTCTTCGATATCTTTAGTAATTTTTTGAACACAAACATCAAAATGTTGAAGTCTGCTTTCTGACTGGTGCTGCAAACTTTTGAAAACTACCACACAGTGAGCTTTTTGGAGCAAGATCTAGTCACCAGGTTAACGGAAGTTCACAGAATCCCATTTTTAAGAGGTTCTCAAGAGTTTTGTGTCAAAATATTTAGAGGTAATTCCACATGTTTGCCAGTGGGCTGATATTAGTCATCTAACATGTCAGTCAAACTGCCTCTTCCTGTGAACATACTGCAGGTGGTTCTTGGTCACATTTATTGACAAAAGGTAAATCTACTCATTCCAAACCTATTCAAATATAATATCCTACAGTAAAATTTCTTTATAAACCAATATTAAAAAATGTCCTTAAGTAGTTAATTCACCAAGGTGATCAAATTGTCTTGTATAGATATTATCATACTAACCCCATTTCCATAAAAGTTGGGATTTTTTCTAAAATGCAATAAAAACAAAAATCTGTGATTTGTCAAGTCTCTTGAAACGTTAATTAACTGACAAAAGTACAAAAAAAAAGATATTCAATGTTTTCACTGACCAGCTTAATTATATTTTGGAAATATAAGCAAATTTAGAATTTGATGCCTTCAACACACTCAAAAAAGTTGGGACAGAGGCATGTTTACTGCTGTGTTGCACCACCCTTCCTTTTAATTACACTTTTTAATCGTTTGGGAACTGAGGATACTAATTGTTGCAGTTTTGCAAGTGGAATTTTTGCCCATTCTTGCTTGATACAAGACTTCAACTGCTCAACAGTCCTTGGTCGCCACTGTCTGATTTTCCTCTTCATGATGCGCCATAGGAGACAGATCTGGACTGCTAGCAGGCCAGTCAAGCACATGCACTCTGTGTGGTTTTTGGCCTTGCACTTTACGCAATGAGATTTCTCCGGATTCCCTGAATCTTTTCACAATATTATGCACTGTAGATGGTGAAAGACCTAAATTCTTTGCAATCTTGCATTGAGCAATGTTCTTTTTGAACTGAATGACAATTCTCTCACGAAATTTGGTGAGCCACAACCCATCCTTGCTTGCAAAGACTGAGCTTTTGGTGGATGCTCCTTTTATGCCCAATCCTGATACCCTACCTGTTACCAGTTACCTGTAACCTGATCCTCCAAAATGTTACTTGAATATTCTATAAACTGTTCAGTCTTATTTAGCCTCTGTCCCAACTTTTTTTTGAGTGTGATGAAGGCATCAAATTCTAAATTTGTTTATATTTCCAAAATACAATGAAGTTGGTCAGTGAAAACAGTGAATATCTTTTCTTTGTACTGTTGTCAGTTAATTAAAATTTCAAGAGACTTGACGAATCACAGATTTTTGTTTTTATTGCATTTTAGAACAAATCCCAACTTTTATGGAAATAGGGTTAGTAAATAAAGAATAGCAATGGCAACGTGCAAACAATTCACTGATACAAATAGCCTACATCTATAAAGTACCAAGCACAGCAGATGTTAAGCATTATAACAAGAAGTGCACATATGCAAAGAGACATTGCTTGATCAGTATGTACTGTATGTTTTTATACAGTGATTTAATTAGCATAATATAATATAATATAATATAATATAATATAATATAATATAATATAATATAATATAATATAATATACACAAAACATCTAAGTCATTCACAAAAAAGCAACCTGTTATGTGTATCAACAGTGTGGCTGAACAGATAAAGTTCCTCAATTGCATGAAAAAAACCATGAACCTGGCAACACTGGTGACAATACAATCTTTTGGCATTGTCGGGGACACGTTGACATGCATTACAAATGTAACATGGCCATACTATATGTATTCAGTGGTCTGAGTGATCCTATGGCAAATACATCTGACCATGTTCAAACCTGTGTTTATAGCTGTTCATCAATCAAGAAGGATGTTAACACCAGGTCTGAATGGAGATGTTCTGCTCTACAGTGGGAAAGAGGTTTACCTGTCAAGTGCTATACCAGAATAGTATAGGTCCTCTGAGCACAATAAGACATTTCTGATTGTGAAATGCTGCTGTTAATGTCCTGCAGATAGTATTACAAGTTTGCCTTCCTATGTTAAATCAATAGGACTGTTTACTGATTTGTGAATATAGTGGAGCCATAAAATTTTAATTTTCATATACATCCTATAGCCTATAATTCGTGACTCCATTTTTTTTTAACTAAATTTTTTTGCCAGCACAGTGCATTAATAATGCAGAGGGTCAGGTGCAAAGATGCCAGAAAGAACCCACTGTAATCCATTTTTCTCTTGAGTGTTGAATCGATATTTCAGTAACTGAAAATGCTGATGAATTGAAGCAGCAGTGATTAGCCCTAAATAAACCACCAATTGGTCATTCATTGGCAGCCACAAATCTTAAAAGTACCTAATACATGCAGAAGGCGTCAACAAGAAAAAAATGAGTGAAGAGGCCAGATAGGGCCAATGATAGAGATTACATAGAGAGACTAGACAGAGCTGGTGTAAGGAGGAGGAGTTTATGCTCCAGAATACCTTGGTAACAGGCTGCCTCAGCATCTGAGAGGGGGGTGGTGGGTGGATACCACAGCTTGCAAACCACACTCACTGATTCATTAGAAGCACAATGCTGCTGTTGTTATATACAAAAAAGGAGTAAATATTCTACTGATTTTGCTGTCTTGATTATCTGCTCTTAGATTTTATTTTTCTCATTTGCTGATTAGTTTTACTGTGACTCCTCCCCTTTGCTTCACCAGCATTTCATTGGCATTCATTCCTTGAAGTGGTGTGCCCGCCTCTTCCCACAGCACATCATCGCCTATCCCTTTTTCCAGTGATAGCGAGAGAGAGAGAGAGAGAGAGAGAGAGAGAGAGAGAGAGAGAGAGAGAGAGAGAGAATGGAGAGAAGAAGGAAGAGAGAGAAAGATGGGGAGGGGGGAATTTCTGTGGAAAGCAGAGGCTGTGCGCTGTCTGGCTGTTGACAAGGGCAGGCAGGCAGAGGGGAGAGGAGAAAGATGGAGAGAGGATCGAGGTTTTCCAGCTCTGATCTGTGGAGTGTGGGCACTATGAAAAGCATCTAGCACAGGGATTTGAGAAATTCCTGTGCTCGAGGCAGATGACTGATCTAAGACTTGCACCTACAGTGAAGTTTTTCTGGCACAAGGACCCCAAGGATGCATGTTCATTTTGTGCACCAGGTACTTGACACAGAAGTCTGCTGAATTAATATCCATGCCGCCTGAAGCGCATGGCGGAAATCTCAGCTCACAGGAAGCATAATGGATAGACTCTCTGTGGAGAGCCTGGAATTGTTCTCTCTGGATTTACCCTAAGCTTCTCTCTCTGATCCATGTGTCAGGTAGTCTTCTTGCTTGCTTCACCTATCTTTATCTCTCCTGTCTGTCTGGAAACATCCACACTGTGGTGTATGGCTGCAAACGACATGCCTTAATCTACAGGCAGAATAACAAGATGTAATTTTCCTGTCCATCACACTAGATGTCCATGTATCATCTGCTGGAAGGTTATGAAGGTTGTGGTTGCAGTGTTCCAGTGTGTTCAAATGTCTTAAAACTGAAGAGCAATCCCAATCACAGGGAATGGAGATTCTGAGGTTTTAAGACATGTGGAATGCTAACAGTTAAGCTAACGAGCACAAAGGACACAGGTAGCAATTTGGTCCAGTCCACAGGAAGAAACCACAATTCAAACAATCTTATATCCTACTCTAATGATCATCAAAATGTCTTTCAATCTTTTTATTAGTTGGGATCAAAACAGAATATCTGATCACCACAGATCAGTTTAATCTATGTCTGTATATATGTGTCTACCCAACTTGGACCTCATGGAGCAAACTGGTGTATCACAGCATAAAACCACCTACCTCATTTCCCTAACCTTGGTGAAGGTGGAGACAAGTGAGGATCATGGAATGGAAAAGGCCAAGCAAAGTGTGGAGGGGGCTACAAGTCAGGCCGAAGGAAAACAACTATCTCCAAATGCAGACTCAAGCAACAGGGATCTGAAACAACAGAAACAAGAGGATGTCACTGAGCCAGGAGCAAGGAAAGATACCCAACCCAAAACAGAACAGGAAATACTTCCAAGCCCCAGGGACCATAAAGCACTTTTTACAGATGGTGCACAACCCAGTGACAGTCAAAAATCAATAACCTCATCCACTGCAGAAAACGGTGGGGCAAGAGAAGCCACAGGAGCATCTCAAACATCTATATCCAAGGATGCAGCTGAACAAACCCAACCCCCAGCCACAAGTGATGGTGTAGGACGTGTTAACAAGCGACCTGTTTCCCTTCTAAAGACACACAGTGGTGCCCTCAGTAGTCGTGAACTAAGGGAAGCCAGAGACAGCATCCATGCTTCCTCTAAGAGCCTGGATCGTAAGGACAGCAGGACCAGAATCCAGTCCCCTGCCAGTCCTGCTCCCAGCACATTTAGAGCCTCCTGGGCCGTGTGTGAGGCCAAACCCAACCAGGAAGATCAGAAAGGAGGCACTAGGGTTAAAATGTCTACGGAAGCTGTGATAGCCATGCGGACCCAAAGCCCAAGAGCAGAGAGACTGAAGTCAGGGTCTACATCTCTTCCAGCTCCTGGCACTGTGGTCTCCAAGCCCCAGCGCAAAGGGAAGAGTCGTACCCTGGACAACAGTGACCTGAACTGCCTGTCCGAGGACCTTCTGAAAGGAAAAGGTGGTCAAATGACATCAGACATCAGGACAGGTCAGTTGCAAGGGACCTCGACTCGTGACCGCAAAATGCTCAGATTTATTAGTGGCATTTTTACCAAGAGCACTCAAGTCCCATCCAGCGCTGGTATGGTACCCCAAGTTCCTAGCTCCTCACAGAGAGAATCCAGTGAGGATGAAGGTAGGAAAGCACCACCTTGATATCCATTCATGATTTCAACTCTAGCAAATCTATCAAACAATGTGCATGCAAAAACACAGCATGTGTATGCTTGTGGCACACATGCAATGAAAGGACACTTCGGCTTTCCATATTTCCACGGGACAATTTGGCTTTTCCATATCTTTGTTACACAGACATGCTAGGTATAGGCAGGACCCAACAAACCATATAAAATAAATTTTGCCTTGCTATATTTAAAAATTGTATATACTACAATTTATGAAACAATAACAGTCCTTCATCTTTGAATTTGTGAAACAGGAAACTGCTCACATTTAAGAAATTTAAATGTTACTTTTTCATTGTAGTAAAACCAGGAGCTGTGGCAGTAGTTAAAGACATCGGAGTCTTTTCTACATTATGGCCTTCCCCACTGTCCTTGTGTCTGATTCAGAACAATTGGAATGGCAAACAAATTTGATAATACTAATGCCAAAGCCTGTGCAATTACAGACTAACATGTCCTAAGCCCATCTTTGATATTCCACCTACTGCCTGTTCTCATCCCAAATATTTTTTTGTGGCAGCTTCTGCTCTTTACCTACTGGGATCTCCAGTTTCATACCGCGTCCAGCCCAATCATTTGTTATTCCCTGATTTATCTTTGATTCTTTATTAACCAGTCATTAATTAATTATTATTATTAGATAAACGTGTTGAAACGTAGCTTGTAAATTTTGATCTGGCAAACCATCATTGAGAAGTGGGATTTATATTTAGTAGCTGCCTTTAGCTATACTGTTAAAATCAGGACTATGAAAAATATGCCTATTTAAAATTATTATGTACTTTTTGAGAGTGCTGGTTAAATGATCATATAGTCAAATTTGTGGATAGCACATAGACCTTTTAGAAAGCCCCAACTTTTCTGATGCAACATGAGATTGTAAAATCACGCCACATAAGAACAAAGAATTTGACTGTTATCCTGAAATACATAAATACGGCTCAGTAATGTGTAGGTAAAGATGGGTCTGTGTTGTCTGTGTGGTCCATGAACTGTGTGCTCTGATATGTGTGTGTGTAAGTGTGTGTCTGTGTGTAAACTCAACGCATGCGCGCACAAAAATATTTACGTATGTGTCCTCCGGGCGAGCTGACAGAGCAGCTGGAGGTGGGGTTGTCATGGCAACAGGCAGATGGAGCTGCCTGTTGTATGGCTGCATGATGCCGCTGAGAGAGTCCCCAGCCCAATGAATGAGAAAGAGCAGGGTTGTATGGGTGTGTGTGTGTGTGTGTGTGTTGGGGGTGGGTGGGTGGGGGGGTGGGGGCAAGGGAGTCTTTTGAAAAGCGTCCAAAAAAAGAGAGGAAATAAAAAATGCAGGCTTTAGAATGTGACACATAGAGCACTCTTTTCCATCCAGGCGCGCCGGATACGCGGCTGTATATAGAGGGCTTGGTATCTGCATAAGGGTCTTACTGTCTGGCCCTGTCTCATAATGCCCTCATAGAACCAGGCTGAATTTGAGTGGGTGGGTGTTTGAGGACATTCTCTTTATGTAAAGGACCGGTGCTTCACAGAGGAAGTAGTGGACAGTGGGTTTAGTAACCTCTCTTTATGCCCACGAGTAGAGACCAGACAGTGCATAAAGGATTAAAGGTGTATCACCCTACTTGCTGTGTAAGTCACAAATTATAGTGCCATGAGACAAAACATCTCAGTTGCCCCTTTACACGTCCAAAGCAAGCCACAGCTGGGCAGTCATGGATGAGATGATCACAAGGAAGACAGGAGAATTCTCCATCAGTCACTGGTGACAGTGAAACAGCTGGGGCTGAGCCAGTCTTCACAGAGAAAGAGAGAGAGAGAGAGAGAGAGAGAGAGAGAGAGAGAGAGAGAGAGGTTGAAAGCTGTTACTCGTCTTTTTTTCTTTTTATCTTTGCAGTTACAAGAATTATGACATCATACCTTAGCCTACATTAAATCTAGACATATGCTGAATTTCAGATTTCAGGAGCTGATTTTTACCATTCTTGAACCTGTATGACATTTGAAACAGAGAACATTATGTTTAGAGAAAACTGTCGATTCTAATGGAATGCAATCATGTGATTTGTTCTTCCATTATTCATTAGCTTTCTTTTACACATTTTCACACGTGGGTAAAGGATAATAGCGTTTATGTTGCAATTAAGGTGAAATTTCACTTTCTTTTATTTTTTGTCTTAAACTGAATTTTGTCAAGACATGTTGGTCTCAAGCATAGGTGCTTAAGATATGCTGCATTGTGGTTTCAGTACACTCAGACATCCTGCCATTTCTAACTTTGAGCATTATGTTAAGTATGCCACTTATTGTTTTCAGTATGTTTCAGTGTCTATGTCTTTCATTCTGTCTGCAGCTTCCTTTGCTAACAGTCAGGAATGGACCTTAAATCGTTCTATACCAGAGCTGAGACTGGTAAGAAGACTTTATAATCATCACTGTAACACTGGTGCTACTTCTTGTGATTCTTTTTGGTTATCTGACATTCTTGTGCTAAAAAATAATTGTGAGTTAGTTTAGACTATCTTAAAGACTAAAAAAAAAAAAAGAATCTTAAAAAGAAACTAAAGGATAGGTCAATTTTATAAAGCAAGAAAATATTTTTGCTTCATGCCTCTGATACTGAAACTCTAAAGAAACATTTTAGTTGTCTTTGTTACAAATGAACACTCTTAGTTTATCTAAGTTTATCTTCATGTAGGGGGTGCTGGGTAGCATGCGGAGTGGAAAGTCTGCCCTGGTAAACAGGTTTATCACAGGAAGTTATCTTCCCCTTGAGTCACATGAAGGTAAGAACGTACCAATTGGCCTCCCAACATACTGATTATGTAAAGACATTGCGCATGAAACCAGTTGTGGTTAGTTAGGGTTAGGTTAGATTTTTTTTATTGGTTTGTGCCCAACAGTTCTCTGCACTATTGGTTTATTATCCACTAATGTCCTATAGAGACTATAGACTTACAGTGTTTATGTTTTCACTGTTGTAAAATTGCTGCAAATGGGTAAAGTTATAGTTTGTTTTATAGTTTTTTTAATCTCTAAAACTGGGTCTAAAGAACATGTAGCAACATGCTAATACCTCTTTTCTACTCATAAGGTGCCTGTATGTGGACATTTACTAATACATTCATAAACAGCACAAATATATCACCATAGACAGCAAAATACATGCAAAATGATAGATACAGGGGCGAAATGTTGGTGCAGTGAATAGTCTTTCTGCTTTACAGCTCCAGGGTCCCCTGTTTCTAAAAACTGGAAGTAGGTGGCTACTTTAAATTGCCCCTAGGTGTGAAGGTGTGGCATCCCATCCAGGGTGCATTTCCACCTCAGGCCCAGTGTTTTAGCCAGTAGGGCTAAAAAAAAAAAAAAAGGCTAAAAAATGGTTAGTATATGTAAGCTTTGTTAATATTGGCAATGTAGCAACTTGAGTTACTTTAATTATTTCTTGGTAACAAATTTATGGTATTCCCAAACCTACAACATCACCAGTTCTTGCATCCAGATCCGCACCATTGAGGTGCTGAAACAAAATTACTATTGGCACAGAAAAGTGCAGAACAGTTCAGGCTGTTGACTTCAGAATCAGCACTAGCACCTAGTTGGTGGAGAAGGGCATCTACAAGACTACAATCTAGCCTATTTGTTTAGTTTCTCTCTCTTCCCCTTTCAGGTGGGAGATATAAGAAAGAGGTGTTGGTTGATGGTCAGAGTCACTTGTTACTGATTCGAGAGGAATCCAGCCTTCCCACTGCACAGGTTTTCAGTCTTTTTTAAAAATTTTTTCCCCGTGTGCATGCTTTAAGTAAATTGTCTCCAAATAATCATTTTATGTGCACTCTAGCTCATGTACTCATACATCTTCCTGTGTAAATTTCAAATATTGAATTATAGTTTAGCAACTGGGTAGATGCAGTTATCATGGTGTTTAGCCTGGAAAACGAAGCCAGCTTCCAAGATGTGTATAAGAACTTCAGTGAACTGGGAGCCCACCGCAACACTGCAGACATCCCACTCATAGTAGTGGGCACACAAGGTACAGGATTTCAAAACCTTACCTTATGAAAGTTGTAATATGAACAAGAAGAAGCTCTGAGGTACTTACTGTCAACATGTCAATGTACTTTTCCATCCAGATAAGATTAGCAGCACTAATGTTCGTGTTATTGAGGATAAGCGGGTACAGCAGCTTTGTTCAGATGTGCGACGCTGTACCTATTATGAGACCTGTGCCACCTATGGACTGAACGTGGACCGAGTCTTCACTGAAGGTTAGGATCTCCTTACAATACTGAAATAAGATACTGGGGCTAAGGTCAATTAAATTTCACTTTCAGGATTTTAGGAGACACACACAATTACTATTACTAAAATAATTCAAATAGAAGGCCTGTTTGAAAGATCTCTGTTGAAATGAATTCAATGGGCATCCATTTATCAGGCTTATAAAGCAATCCCATGAGTGGGCTGAGCTGAAATTTAATCATTCTCTGGTCCTTTTAGATCCACATTACTTAGAAATCATGATGCTATTTTTGATTCACTAATCAAACCATTCACCACACAGTGTGCCAGAAGATAGTAGCAGGAAAGAAGCAAGCCAACCTTCTAGCATCCTGCAAGTCCCTGCCCAACTCCCCCAGTCACTCTGGAGCCTCCACGCCTGTGTCTGCTCCATTATTGGGACAGGTACTATAATACAACTGTTAGACATTGTTTGAACACATGTATTTCATGTCCGACTCAGTCACTGCATGTTTTTGATGTGGGTACAGAGTAATTTGGACAGAATAAATTGGGTCGAATTCATCACAGTGTTGCACAGCAAACCAGCAACGTCTGTCTTGCACAAAAAAGTCTGTGGAATGGCTTATCAATGCCCTGATCTTTTAGGGCTGTATTCAGAGTTGGGTTACGTGCACTTGGTGAGGGGTTAATATCAAAAGTGCGCACATGTATTCAGGCCTCAGACGTAACAACTATGTTACCTCAGACTATGTTATTCAGGCAGCTGTGCAGCATTTGCACAGAGCTTGGCAGAGCTTGTCCAAAACAGAGGAGTGTCTCAGTTAAGCGCAATTCTGACTTATTTTTAAGCTTATTTTCCTTTTGCAATATTGCAATGAGTGAGCAGCAGTATTTAGTTGAGCACCCCTGTCTGACAGTTTGTAGTAACCACAATATGCCATGCTGAAATTCTCAAATTTTAAACCAACTTAGTATCTTGTGGCTTCATTAAGTTGTAAAAAAAATAATAATAGGATGTGCTGGAACAAGTTCTATTTTATAAGCTGGAAGCCATACTGTTAATTTAAACAAAATTTTCAGTGATTAATCTGATAAATTACTACTAGGACTATTTATGCTGCAATATATTGGCAATATAATAGACTCCTATTAGATGTTTATTTGAATGCTTATTAATCTTCTCATTCATATATTGTATTTGTTTTTTTATTTTTCATTTTTAAATTCTTATATTGAATTATGTTTGACAGCAAAGAAAAATCATCATCTGCTTCTTCAGTCTGCATTTTCTATGCCCTGATTTGCCTTAAAGGCAAGTGATTGTATTTAAAGGCCGTGGTCTGGACATTATTTAAAAACCGTTTCCGACATTTCTACTTCAGAAAATTTAAGCAAACTCTGAATTGTGAACTACACTAAGATAATTTTAATATTCTGGATGGGCCACACAGAACATCGTCATAACTACCTTAGTAAGCGGACTCTGGATACAAAGAACTTTCCCTGCATAAATAATGACTTAACTTTTGGACTTAAGTCACCAACTTTGAATTCAGCCCTTAGTCATGGCAGAATATTTTGCATTTGTTGAATGCTTCAGTAAACTGGATACAATTAACTGTGCTGTGAAGACACACATCCCCATCTCCACAGCCAGATTATCCATGGAAGGAGAAAAATTCATTCATCCATATCTTTCATTCATTTCTACTGTAAAAATCATTAATTATCACAAATGCATTTAAAGTTTTTAGTAGACACATTTCTAAAGAAAAAACAAATGTGTCAAAATGGGAGATTTTCTCACAATGGTAGAAATTTGAATGGCCCCATTCTCTCTGTGTGTTTGTCTGCTCGCTTCCCTCATTCTGTATCTGTTCCATTTAACATCCCTCTATCTTTTCTGTCTCTCTCTCTCTCTCTCTCTGTCCTCCCCCTCTCTCAGGCCAGTAATGGGGGTCAGAGTAGTGATTATTCCTCCTCTTTGCCCTCCACCCCTGTGATAAGTCACAGAGACATACGTGTAGTGGCAGGAGGAGAGGGAGGCTCTCAGCGAAATGTACCACGCCGCCGGACCTCCTTGTTCACGGTTAGTTCTTCAGTCTCAATAGCCTAAAAAAAGCAACACATTCAACCCAATATAGAAGAGGGATTGCTGGAGAGAGAACGTGATTCCTACTATGCAAAAGAAGAGATATTAGGAGAGCGATCATAAGTTTAATAAATTGAGCATGACAGTGAAGAACCACTCTATCACTCACCTCATCTGTCACCTCATCCCATATTTTGTCTCTGTCTATCTGCTACTATTGTGCCTCGTCAATGCTTTATCTCACATGCCTGCCATTGTAGAACCGTCGTGGGAGCGATAGTGAGAGGAAAACTCCGGACAGCAGAGCTGATGCAGGAGGCAGCAAACCAGTTATTATCAGACAGGTATGAAACATTATTTAAAACTGAGGCAAAAACACTTTTAACTATTTGAGGAATATCTACTGTATATTGAAATTGCCTGATCACACAAACCTGATCTCATAACAATTGTGCAGATATTGAGTGATATAAAACTTTTATATAATAAAAGTTTTTATAAATTTATATAAAAACTTTTTATATATATTTATAAATATATATTTATATATATATATATTTATGAATATAATAACTTTTATAAATTTTGCAATTGTGTGGCCATATAGGTTAACACACAATTTCCATATTTTTTTAAATTGTTGTCAGCTCTGTATTTCAAGTGGTAACTAATTGTTTTGGCTTTGGTTCAATTGCCAATATTGACTGAATAAGTCATAATAATGGTGAAATGTGTGTTTCGTCTGGTAGGGCACATTATGGAAGCGCAGTGAACGCTCTCTGAACAAGGAGTGGAAGAAGAAGCTTGTCACACTCACCAACAACGGCATTCTCACGTATCATTCAAACATCAATGTGAGAACCACTGTCTTCTACTGATGGACAGAAGAAAAAAAGGAGTAGTAAAAAAGTCCTCTGACCTGCCTTGGAAATCACAATTTTTATTTTTTTTTTAAAAATGATGAAAAAATGAAAAAAGATGGTCGAGGAATTATAGATTACATGGAATATTGGAAGGTATTGGTTAGCAATACAGATATACTGTATGGCCAAGTATGTGGACACCTGACAATCACACCCATATGTGGGCCTTATCCAAATTGTTGCCACAAAGCAGAAAGCACACAATTGTCTAGAATGTCTTTGTATGCTGTAGCTTTAAGAGTTCCCTTTACTAGAAGTAGTAGTACTAGAATGCACAAATCGAGGTCCATAAAGATATGGTTTGCCAGGTGTAGAAGAACTTGAGTGTCCTACACAGAGCCCTGACCTGAACACCTCTGGGGTGAACTGGAATGAACTGGTGTGCCAGACCTTCTCATCTGACATCACATCATAGAGTAACAATAATGTGATGGAAGTTTAAAATTCAGAATTAGTCTTTTAGCTCCAAACACCCTGTATTAATATTTTGCTTCAAGAAACAAAATCAAAATCCATTTTGTAGTTTGAGCTAGATCACTTTCATTAGTCGCACATTATTATTAGTCACATTAATAGCACGTTATTTTTGTCTCATAGTTGATACTAACATTGTCTAGCCCAAACTTGTCTAGGTAAAACAAATCAAGAACTCATATCTTAATATTTGAATCACACTGAGCAACTGGAGTGTGTGGCCGTTTGCAGGAATATAGGCAGAACACCCATGGTAAGGAGATGGACCTGCTGCGCGTAACTGTGAAAGTACCAGGAAAGCGTCTACACAGGGCAGCGCCCCCAACTGGCCCTGCACCTGCCTCTACTACTGCCCCTGGGGTCAATGGCCTTGCAAAAGACAAACCAGCATCTGAAGGGGTAAACTCATGTGAGTAATGTTAGATGTTCTGTTTCCTTAGATATCATCTCAAACCAAAATCTTTACCTAGAGTGTGACTTGTGTCTTGTTTTCCAGCAGTTCTTCTGACTGTTGATGAGGTGGCCGGCTCTGTAGTGTCATCTCAAGATGAACAAAAAATCAAACGCTGTCCTTCATCTGTGTCCAATAAGGCAGTATTCATGGGTACGTAAACAGGTTCTTAGGGACTGCAAAAACAGCATATGAATAAGCTGATACAGCAATTTCTGAGTGAACTTTTCAATGTGTAGAAACTCCATAAATCTAACATGAATTGATTCTTTGAAATCCATAATATGCGACAGCGGCTTGGTTTCTAGATGTTTAACCTCCTGCCTCCACTCAGCAGAATCAAGCATTGAAGGGGCTACAAGCCCTTCTCTGGGAAAAGACCTCACTCCATCGTCCCCCATGAGCGACAGGAAGAAGACCAAGAGGAAGAAAAGTATGAATGTCAAAGGAGATGCTGCAGCCAGCCAGGCTGATGGTACGCACCATCAGAAGCACACAGAACACTTTCCAAATATGATTACTACATTATAAAAACAAGCTAATGATAATTAATTATGAAAGGATTCCATTAGATGAAACCTGATGAATTTCCCTGTTTGACCTTGCTCTCTTTGCCTCTTATTCATTGTGTCTGTGAAGATTTAACACAGTTAAACTATTTCGTATGACTTGTGTCTTCTCTTGCTTCTCTCCTTTTCTCTTCCTCTTCCTTTGTCCTCTGCTGCCCTGGGCTAATTTCTTGCACTGCAAGCCAAGCGCAAAATGTGGAAATTGAAAAGCTTTGGTAGCTTGAGAAACATTAACAGAACAGGTAATAAGAGGCAGTGTGGATGAGGTGTACGGTTGACTGTTGCTCTGCACTGTGTTGATGTTTTTCATCCCTCAGTCATGACGACACTTCATTAGATTACTGCAAACGGATTGCACCACTACAGTCATCTTTCACTCTGTCTCTGTTCTTCTTTCTCTTCCTCTCTCTGGCTCATGTCACTATAATGAGAAAATAATATATTAGTGTGAGGGGTTCAGTGAGTGTCTTCCATCGATTACTTCCTCTCTGGTAAATAAATATTGCCTGCTCCTTGCAGAGGAGGAGAACGCAGACTTTATCATCATATCAAGCACAGGACAGAGCTGGCACTTTGACACCCAGAATCAGGAGGACAGGGATGCCTGGGTGCAAGCCATTGAGAGTCAAATCCTCGCTTCTCTGCAACTGTGTGAAAGTCGTAATAAGGTTGGTTGACCATGATTTATAAACTACATCATCAGTTTCGTCAGATGACTTAAAGTACTGATCTGACCAGTGCGTCTGTATGTGTGTGATCCAGACTCAGAGAAGCAGCCAGAGTGAAGCTGTGGCACTACAAGCCATTCGAAATGCCAAAGGAAACAATCTGTGTGTGGACTGTGATGCACCATGTGAGTTTTTTTGTTACTTTATCACCAATTCATGTGAACAGTCCAACCATTGTGTTCAGAGAGATAGTGTGTGTCTAGTATACATTAGAGATAATTCACTTCTCCTTATCCCACCAGATCCCACCTGGGCAAGTCTAAATTTGGGAGCACTGATTTGTATCGAGTGCTCAGGAATTCACAGGAACCTTGGGACACACTTGTCCCGAGTCCGTTCCTTGGACCTGGACGACTGGCCTAGTGAGCTCACCAAGGTGCTAATGGCAATAGGCAACCCCATGGCCAACAGCATTTGGGAAAAATGTACACAAGGGCGCCAAAAGCCAACACCTGAGGCGACAAGGTGAGCAGGACCTCTTGGGGTCTTTACAGTTAAAGGTATAGTAATTAATTGCAAATTATTCCACTGCTGCTGTTCAAATCCTTTTGAAAGCCTCAGGGAACCTAAAACTGTAATTACATCCTAATTAGGTTAATGTTGGTCTTGTGGGAATCGCAGTTTGTAGTACAAAGTGGAAATAATTTGTCAATAATTATGTGTCCAAAGAATCCACTCCAAGCTTACGTCACATGTGCTTTTTAAGTAAAACTATGCTTTCTCATATCAAAAGCCTACTAGTGAGTAAAATGTGAAAGCAAAAACAAACCTACCTTTCAGTCAGCATCCATAATGCAGGCTATTTAGAGGAGGAATACTTGATTTTTACAATCATTACTGGTCTATAAACTCTAAATGAACACAGTTGAGTAGAGTTGAGTAGATTTAGTTGATTAGTAGACAAAAAGCCTCACTGCCACCTACTGTTCCATTAAATGGAAAGAAAAAAAAAAGGAAAATCTGCAAAGCCATTTCAAACACTTGCAAAAGGTATTCCCAGAATAACAACCTTTCCCTGTGCCTTTTTTTGGCATTCAACCCAGAGAGCAGAGGGAGTCTTGGATCCGGGCTAAATATGAGCAGAAGGTGTTTGTGGCACCCTTGCCAACTCAGGATGAGAGCCCAGGTGAGGTGACATCATCACAGCTCCTCAGTGCCGTCACCAACAAAGATCTTCCCAGGCTCCTGCTGCTCTTGGCCCACAGCACCAAGGAGCAGCTCAATGTTCCACTGCAGTCTCAGAGCCCCTTACACACAGCCTGCCAGCTTGGAGATGTGGTCATGACTCAGCTCCTAGTCTGGGTAAGGGTTCACAGACATTAGGGACATATTGATAATAAAAATAATAGCTGCTGGGCAATAATAGCTGCTCATAAGGAGTCAAACACCACGGGGCATGTTGTTATAGGAAAATAATCAATGAAGTATTGTTGTGATGGGCACGACACACATTTACTTTTACCACCCCAAAGTTGATTATTTTCTTATAATAGCACACCCTTAAGTGTTTTATTCCTCAATACCACAGCAATTTGAGAACAATCACAATTGTTTATTTATTCAACGATAACACATCATACTTCGTATCCATTTATAGTTACGTTAAGTGTTGTTGAACATCTGAGAAAAAGTTACAAGTTATAACAGCTATGAACAGTTATTACCTCATCAATCTCTCTTCTTTGATGTCTCTGAAATGCAGCATGTTACCTTTTTTTTTTTGTTTCTCTGACACAAAAGATGAAGCATGCTACCTAGAAATCCAGCTGGCTTAAAGACTTTCCCATGTTGCACAGCTGTACCTCTGGCTGTTACAAAGTGCTGACACTGGACTTCTTCGAAAACTGCTAAATAAACATCCCCTCACAGAAAACCATTATCAACCATTACACAGATTTTATATATATATATATATATATATATATATATATATATATATATATATATATATATATATATATATATATACACACACAATGTGAAGCGTCTGCCATACAACTCCCACATTAATATAATGTGCATTAATGTAAACCTGTGATTTGCCATGCAGCTGGCACTACTGTCAGAATTGCTGTTATGGAAAATTTATCAATACCTTCTGACCAATCAGATTTGAGAATTCACCTGTGTGGTGGTATAATTAAATATCAAATCAAAATAAGAAAGCAATACTAAACCTATACCAATACTTTCATTTAAGCCTGCTACTCATGACAAAAAACTACCTTTTTTTAAGCAAACAACATTTATACATTCATATATTATTGGTTCTTTGAGACTGAAAAGTTTTACAGCATTATATATGGTTGGTGTATCTCAGGTGCCTTTTTGAATGATGGGTTTTTAACTGTTTTTTTTTTTTTTTGTCTGTTTCTCTGTGTAGTATGGAAGTGATGTGAAAGCAAAGAATCCTCAAGGCCAAACAGCTTTAACGCTGGCACAACAAGCTGGGAGCCAAGAGTGTGTAGATATCCTTCGCCAACATGGCTGCCCCAACGAAACCTCACCCACTGCGCCCACTCCCATTCTCTCCCGCAAAAGTAGCATCACAAGTCTTGGACGTAACAATTCCAGGAGAAGGGTCACATAACTTGAAAAGACTTCATGGACAGACAAAGATTCTTCCTTTCTGAGAAAAAAAGAACAGTTTTTATTTCATTTTGTTAAAAAGCTATGTACGTCTCTCTCTATGGATGTTCTGCTCTGTCCTCATTCATATACGTCCATTTAGGTTCCTCAGAGAAGGCAAAAAAAGTACTTGTCAATGTATGAAATAAAATCATCAAGCCAGCTTGAAATCAAATACTGATAAGGTTTCAACGACTCAAAAGCAATATTATACGTGCTAATTATATATCTATCACAAAGACAAATGTAGCCTAGAGAGCTTCTCCAAGCAGTCTGTGGAGATGTATTCAAGATGTCTGTATGACTCATAAAACTGTTCCTCATAATAAGCAACATAAATGAGGCCACTGTGTTTGTATGGGAAAATAATAGTACTTGTCATTGTGCAACGTTTCTAAGTACTAGAGTTAATAAACTTAAATCTTTAAACTTTTTGTTAACTTTTTTTTTTTAATCAGTTCATTTTTCGGGGTAGTTTTGAGATGCAAAGGCAATGTGCAAAAGGCAATATGTGGGCTTGTATACTGTCAATGTCACAGTGCAAAGGTAATGTGTGGGCTTGTATACTGTCATATGTACACTGTTAACATGTCATCAAAAACATCTTTGGATGAGTCATTATGTAGGTGCACTACAACCTAACCAAACGTCCCTACTACATATTGTGCAAAACTTGTTATGTTTGGCCTAAAACGATAAATTTTATCAGCGAATTTGTCTCTGAACCTTTGTGTTCTATCCAGTATGCAAAGGACTTTTGTTCATTATTGGAAATTTGTACGGTGGCACAGTGGGTAGCGCTGCCGACTCGCAACTCGAGGGCTTGATCCAGAGCTCGGATTACTGTCTGTGTGGAGTTTCACATATTCTCCTTGTGTCTGTGTGGGTTTCCTCCAGGTTCTCCTGTTTTCTCCTACTTCCCAAAACAAGGTGTGAATGATTATTTGAATGGGTCCACTGTGACCCTGACCAGGAAAAAGTAGTTACTAAAGATGAATGAATGAATGAATGAATGATTATGACAGCATTTAATTGGCCTCCTCTCATCTGTGCCAGAGACTGATCATGATTTGGATGCAGAGTGGATTAAAGGTGGATTTTCCACATCCTCATCAAGTGTGAAGGCGAGACTTTTCTTTTTAAAGCAACGTTGCTTTCCTGCCTTTTCTTAAGTTTATTCGTTATTAAGTTTCTTAAGACTAAATGATTGACATGATGCCATGTAGGTGTATGTTTATTTTTTTTAGGTGTACATGAAATTAAGGTGAAATGTAGGTGCACTGGTAGGCACTGTTTGATGGTAGGCCTATAGTTTTGTTTTTAGTCCTAGCTTATGGTCTATTCTGCTAAGTTTTCTTATATTTATCCAGTGCCACTCATCATAGCCAGGACTTCTTCTTCTTTTTTTTTGAAGAACCACTAAAGGGAAGTGCTTATTTTTCCCCTATATATATATATATATATATATATATATATATATATATATATATAGGGGGAAAATAAGCACTTCCCTTTAGTGGTTCTTATATATATACATATATATATATATATATATATATATATATATATATATATATATATATATATATATAAACTCTTTTTTTAAGAGTATATACGTATCTGTTGTGAACCTTGCTACTAGTTTGGGTTAGCTAAATGCAGTTCAATGCAATTTCAAGAATGCATGCAATTTTCATAAGGAATGTAAACTATGCTCTCACATCTGGCTGCTCATTCCAGATTGGTAGCCGGTAAGGGCTTTGGCTCGGTGTGTATTAGCCAGCTAGCCATCATGGTTGGGGAAGAAAGGAGCCTGAGCTGATAAAAAAAAACAAAAAACTGGAATACTCTCCACTGAAAACAAATTACCACCGCTCTGTGGGTAACCAGAAATTTTGTATTCTGTATTTACAGATAGTAGTAACCTAGGTAACATTAGCTAACACTGCTCAGCACAGGTCTACTACACTTTTATTTCAATGCTAAACTAGCTACCTAGCTAGCAGCTTAGCTTTACGGTTGCTAAACTTGTGTATACCAGTGCATCATATAGCTAGCTTATAGAGTGCTAACGTAAGGCCAGGTTTCCAATTATCTGACGTGACTTGGGTATTTTTTTTTTTTCTCATATTCAAAATAGTCTTTCTGTGACATCTTATGTTTTGTAATATACTTGAAACAGTATAGCTACAGGTAAAACATTCTCCTTTGTTTGCTAGCTAGCTAACTTGCTGTAGTACGGTAGACTCGCTCGCTAGCTAACTAACTAGCAACCTATATTACGTTCATGAGATAGCGAACTGTTGTGGTTTTCTTTTCTTTTTTTTTTTTTCTTTTAAACATAAACCCGTTAGCGTAATATACAACATTTGGTTTCTAGCGAGCGTTTAACGTTTCGTTTTAATTACTTTCTTCGAGAAACCTACCTTTTTTTTTAGTATATTAACACGTACTTTAATGGTAAACGGTGTTTGACTGTTTTGTGTCAGTTGCTTCTTGTGTCTGAGGTAAAAGTTTCTAGCTCATTGTAGTTTTTTTTTTTTTTTCCCTCATCGCGCGAGGAATTCAGATCAGTGACAAGAGATACTCGGGCACGGTCATGTCTTATTGGCTGTTACAGGTGGCTACCAAGACTAGTTAATTCAGAAATGGTTAGGTTCCTCAGTTAAAAAAGTTCTCATATACACTTTTTGACACCATTTATGACATCATTTTGTCATAGGTGTACTCTAACCCTGCTGAAAAATTCAGCTTAGTCTGAGCTGAGTCAGGCTAGTAGACCATCTTTACCAGCTGGTAGAAAGGAAACAGCTACTAATGCTACATCCTAAACAAGTTCATTCATTCCTTCACATTTAGTAAACACTTTATCCTGGTCAGGGTTGCGATGGAAACGCCCAGCTTACAGGGCATGACACAGGGACACACCGAATGGGACGCCAATCCATAATAGGGCACCATGCACACCTAAGTACCAAGTCTACCTACTGACAAGTTTTTGGGAGGCGGGATGAAACTGGGGAATCAGAAGGAAAACCCACAGGGAGAACATTCACAGAAATTCCACACATGCAAAGTTTGGGATCGAACCAGGGTCCCTGGAGGTGTGAGGTGGGAAAGCTACTCACTGCACCACTATGACGCCTTGTAATTTAAGAAAATAACATAACAGTTAGGCACTTTGAAAATCTCAAACATTTATTGATCAGTTAATTCAAGTCACAAGGATGCGGGAAGGTAACTTACTAACTTGCAAAGATGGTCTACCAGCTTGACCAGCTAGTCAGACCAAGCAGAATTTTTCAGCTGGGTAATTGTTGTAACTGTATCTGTTGCTGTGTATTTGAAAAGGGGCTGCTATTGACAAGAAATACTTTGGGCAGTGGACCAATTTTAACACAGCAGGGGTTGACAAATTTTAGCATTTTCCCTGCTCCCAACACACTTGATTCAACTAACCAGCATTTTAAACAGTTTTTTCTGAGCCTTTTGTGTGTGTGTGTGTGTGTGTGTGTGTGTGTGTGTGTGTGTGTGTGTGTGTGTGTTACAGCAGGGAAATCACTAAAATGTGCATTATGACAGGAGTTACTCCAGGAACAAGTTTGGGAAACTTTGTCTTAAGATAACAGCTTCTGTTGCAGTTAAACTGATCATAAGATATGAACATTAGGAATTTTTAAACGTGAAGCAAAATTTAATCTCATATGAGTTATCTTTGGTTGTGTTGCAGTTAAACTGAGCTCAACGCCACACTGGCAGGCATGCGGATCCGGCTGCAGAGGTCAGGCCATGCGGCCCTGCTTCTATCCGAGCTTAACCGCTGCCGCCTGTCACGGCTCCTCTGTGACGTGGTTCTGCAGGTTGGAGGTCGATCCTTCCCTGCCCATCGTGCAGTCCTTGCATGTGCAAGCTCTCACTTCAGCAGCCTGTTATCTAGGGGCCCATATGGCCAGAGTAGTACTCCTCCAACATTCTCTTTGGACTTCATCTCTGCAACCAACTTTGAGAAAGTGTTGACTTTCATTTACACGGGTGAGATCCTCACTGATCTGATAGATGTCGGTGTGCTGTACGAGTTGGCGGAACGACTGGGTGTCAGGGAGTTGGTGCGAGCTTGCCATGCCACCTTCCCAGATATGAAGAGCTCAGATGGAGATGTGGAAACAGACATGACCCCTGCTACCACCATGGCTGCCTCCATGTGCTCTTCATCCGTGGCATCCTGCTCTTCTCTGTCATCTCCTGCTGCACCTACTCCGGTAGCGCCTTCTCCCCTCCCTCTAAGCCGAGGAAACAGGGTAAACCGTGCTCATGTGCCCCCCCTTTCACTATCCCACTCGCCTAAAGCGGAGGATGGCTTTCAGCTACATCTGAGCTATAACCAGCTGGCAAACAACAAACAGAGCTCATTGGATAACCACCACTCTCAGGCTTCTGAGATCCTCCCAGCTCTCAGTTTGCAGCTTAAAACTGAACAGGAGGAAGAGAAAGTGGATGGGAACCACAGTTCAGAGGAACACACCATCATTAACGGTAACAAACCAGCAGTCCCTGAAGTGTGTTCCATTCCTGACTCATCAGCACAGGCTGGAGGGGAATCCTGTGCACCATCGTCATCCTCTGGTGACCCACTGGATAATCTGCAGCTTAGAGTGGTTGAAGGAGGTGTTGGACTTGGGGTTGGGGCAGTCAAAGATGCCATTTTGTTTGGGGAAGAAGACGATGCAGAAAAAAGGAGCCTCCATGATGGGCCTTCAGAGGATGGAGAGCAATGGAGAGCCCTGGAGGGGGATGTAATCGAACTGAGCGACGATGAAGAAAATTACATTGAAGAAGAGGAAGACGACGAAGACCTGATGTGCATAGAGAATGGCAGAAGTGGTGTCTTGGTGAATCAGGGCCAGTTGGCACCGTCATCACAGCCCTGTAAAACTTGTGGAGTATTGTTGCAAGCGGATAACAGTGTCTTACGCTCTCATGCAGAGACGCACCTGTCTGAGACGGGCAGCTGCCGGGTTTGCGGCACTTCTTTCCCTGATCGTGCATCTAGCATCGCTCATGCCCTCACACACGTTGGCATCCTGTTGTTTTCCTGCGAGATATGTGAGTTGCAGTTCTGCACTGAGGCTGAACTGATCCGTCACAGGCACCAGTCAGTGGCCCGATGCATCCCCCAAATGCCCGAACAGTTTAACAGTGCCACTCAGGGGCCTGGAGGGGAACTGCACTGTGCTGTGTGCACTAAATCCATTCCTAAGGATTTAAAGGTCTGTGCTTTCATTTTGTTGTCTGAAGGTGGTTAAATGATTAGAAAAAATGTTTGTGTTCCAATAATGCTAATGACCTCAAACTAGCTGTAATTTATCTTTCCCATTATTCTTTTTATTTTTATTGTACCTCAGAAATTCTGACAAGATTTTATGGGTTTAGATTTTATGAACTTCATTCATATTCTATAGTTGGGGCTTTTTGAACCAATTTAAAACTATACTGTATATCTGTATACTTTAGAAAACATGAAAACTTAAATGTTTTGTGTGTGTTTGTGTGTGTGTGTGTGTGTGTGTTTCAGACAGTCAATAATCAGTAGTTAAGGATTGTACGGTTGAATCTAATATTAAAGACATCTGGTGACCACCTGTCATATATATCAGTCCATACAGGATTTCACAGATTTTTTTTTGTGATTGTTGCAGCCAAAAATGCTGGATTTTGCCGTAGCTTTTTTTCAAAATGTGTGATGCAATTTGCTTAGTTTTTTTGTGCCTTTTTTTTTTTTTTTTTTTGCAGAAAACTACTTGAATTAGTAAAATTGCAATTGCACAAAATTGTTTTGCACAGTCTTTTGCAGTGATGTTTGTTTGTTGGTAACTGAGACCTTTTAGCTGTACTCATGTTCAACGCACGTGAATCGAAGGGGGCTTAGGCTGAATGCGCATTGTGATGACGTCACATGAGGCGTCTTGGCCCAAATCTGCAGAAAATCTGTGGTAATTTTTAAAAATTGCAAGCTTCTGCGAAAGTTGCGGAGTTTCTTGATTTTGTGTTAATTTCTGTGATCGCAAAATCCTGCAAGGAATGATATATGAAAATTTCATGGGAAGTGATTTCCTATTATGAGTGGAAACCCTGGAATTTTTCTGAACAGATTAATACATGCTAGATTTATATTGTAGTGCATGTTGTCATTTTTCTGTGTATATAATAAAAATAAAATATGCCCTTCCCCATCTCTTAACTATATATGATCTTCCTTTCAGGCGGTCAGGGAGCATGTACAGGGTCATGTGTGTTTGCGGACATTGCGTTGCAGTGTGTGCCAGTCAACCCAACCCACGCGATGTGCTCTTCTGTGGCACACGCTAACACACCTCCTTGCCATCCACTCCTGCCCACAGTGTGCCTGTCCCTTCCTGGAGCGGCCTCTACTTGACACACACTTAGCCATGCATGCTGAACAAGGGGGAGCAGCCAAAGAGGATGAAGGCAGTCAGGAGAGTACAGAAGGACAGGGTGAGTTTCAGTGCTTCCTTTGTCCACAGACCTTCCCTTCAGACGCAGCCTTCCATTACCACCTGAGCACGCACCCTAGTGAGCCCCAAACATGGCCAGCCAAGCGCAAGGCGGACCAGCCACTGGAATTTTCTTCCTCCTCTTCCTCCCCTTTGGAGCCAGGGAGCATGGGCAAACTCAGTGGCCTGGGCTTTAACTTGGGCACATTTATACCAGACAAAATGATTCAAGCTGGTATGCCATTCCCTGCTGGACTTTTACAGAATGGCAGCTCTTCAGGTTGCCCTCAAATGGGTGCAGTTCTGAAACAGAAGTGGTACCGCTGCAGGTACTGCGGCAAGCGTTTTGCACACTCCGGCGAGTTCACCTACCACCTTCGCATCCACACAGGAGAGAAGCCGTACCAGTGCAAGGTGTGCCTGCGCTTTTTCCGTGGCCGCTCCACCATGATCTGTCACTTGAAGACACACGCCGGCGCCCTGATGTACCGCTGCACTGTGTGTGGCCTGTACTTCTCAACGCTGAAGATGGTCTCGTCGCACATGGAACTCCACAAGGACCACCTACCTCCTGACTTCAACATAGAGGAGACGTTCATGTACAACGACCACTCCAAAGAGCCAGTCCCTAATCTGGACACCTGAAATTTAGAATCATGTGCCTCAGTACTTATCTGCTCATTATCTGTGACCATTGTTGAGGACCAAGTAGAGGTCGGATGCTTTTAAATGTTTTATGTGATGGAGACTGGAGATTAAAGTATGTACTGTTATCGCATTGCCACTTGGTGTCAGCATTTATGTATGCTGAGGGCGCACTGACTGTTCATGTGGATGTGAGGTTTGATTATTAGTTTAGGATTACCTCTTGATGTTCTTCCTTCTACTCATTCTGTAATTAATATAAGCTAAATGTATATATTCTAGAGTGTTACAGCGGCATATTGTATCAGCAGTAAATATGGTAGTGTAAATGCGCACTGTAGAAGGAATGGAAGATTCAATAAGCAGACAAATGAGGCAGGATACAAGACTGTGTTTTATTGCCCTCATATAGAGGGTGATTTTTTTTTTATAGAGTTGTGTTTTACTTGGTTATTTATTTTTACACTTTATTTTATTCAGTATATTTACTCTTTTCTGTATGTTGTGTTTAAATTCATCACAAAGTGCTCATTTGTTAATTATGTGTTATGTATTAAGACGGTATCAAGCAAGAAAAATAAGGCAGACATGTCCATCAAATCATAGTGTAAACATAGAGTAACGAACAAATCCTGTGCAGTCTGTATAGTTCTGTGATCTTTTTTTATAAGCTTCCCAAGTGTTCACCTTTATTATATCATGTTTTACTGATAATTGGATTGAAATAGCCAAGATAAATTGACACTGGTAAATTTTAACAGTTTGTGTATGCTTAAAGCAGCAGGAATAAGTAGCATTTTTAATGTCATTTCTAATGTTACACACTGGTGACTGGCGCAGTCAGCAATTCCAGTGTCAGGACCAACAGCAAGTTCAGCAGTAATATCTCTTTGAGAAGTGTAAAAATGGTACCTATTGCCTCTTTAAGTGGGCTAATTCCACAATGTGTAATATTTTTTTAATGTGAAAGCAGTACCTTATCATACAATTTAAGATCTAGAACTATTTATTTATTTATAGCTTTTTATGTTGATACATTATATTTTGTAAGGAGTGTTTTCATTATAAATAGAAGCATATTACTTTGTTCTAGACTGTATTTGTTTCGTATGTGTTCTGAATAAAATTGAGCTGGCAGACATACAGAGGTGTTACAGTGTGATGTTGATCTTCTCCTGGAGCATGGAGCCATAAAATTTCCAACCAGTGAACAACACGAATTCAGAGCAAGTGAGTCGCACACATTTTGAAATCACCATTTATACCGTAGATATATTTTTGGACAAAGGCTCTGTTGGAAAATTTAAATATAAGGTATTGTTTAAAAAAAAAAGTAGACTTACAATACATTGTAGTAGTGAAGCCAAGTTATTTATTTAGTCCAGTGTACAGACATCATCCTCTGCAAATCTTTGATTGTTGGACTTCCTTTTATCTGTGGCATGTTTGTCAGCAGCTTCCTGTGGGAGTATGATGTAGGGAGTTTTCTTCCTTCCTCTTTTTTGACCCACTAACAGGAACACCTAAAGCTGTTTCTTTACATGCACTTTTGGACCCATTTGGGCCCTTTCAGCTCTATGTTTACAAGCAATTAAAACAAACCATTTAATGTCTTTAAAATGTTCTTTCTGAATGGTTTGGTTCTTGCAAGAATATTTTAGAAGGGAGAATGATCCCCAAGCCCTTTGTTTTTGATTTTGAAAAAAATCTGAATAATTGTTCTGAAATGGTCTCTTTAGCTACGTGGAGGTGTTAACACTAGGACACAGAGACATGGACATTTTGTAACAGTTATTTTGATGGCATCTGGAAAATGTTTTCTTCATAGCAGCACAAATACAGTATATGCTGCTTCCTCATGTCTCTCAGGAGACCTCATCATGATGTATTGGAGACTTCCCTTCTTAGGATCCTATCTCTGAGTGACTGGTGCTGGCATTGCTGAGCTTTCGCTCCTTTCGTGATGCTGTCCCTGCACCATCAGCTGCATTGGCTGCAATGTTGGTAGGTGCTGAGGAAATACGGGAAAGAATATCATTGATGAGGTTGGCACGAAAGTTCTTGCTCAGGAAGTTATAGAGAATGGGGTTGGCAATGCAATGAAAGAGTGAGGTGCACTCTACAACACTGAAAGAGAAGTACAATATATCTAAAGTGTTGCAGGACATCAAGTGTGGATTCAGATCATCCACCATGATCAGGAACATCACAAAGTGGTAGGGTAGCCAGCAGGCCACAAAAATGATTGAGTACACGTGCAACAGCCAAAGGTCCCTACGATTCTGCACGTCCGGTGAGGCACGGACAACCCGTGCAATCAGGATGTTACAGGTGATGATAACTGACGCAGGCCCCAAAAACTGAAAGATAAGGCAGAAGAAGCTAACTGAGACAAACCATTCAGTGTAGTACATCTCAGGCACCATGTAGCAGCCAGGTTCATCCCACTCAAGCAGGTCCACATGTACATTTTCTAGCAGTGCCAGCACCAAGGACAGAAGCCACACTCCAGCACACAGCAGCCATCGCCGGTGCCTGGGCTGCAGTGGAAAGCAGGCGGGCGTGGTTGGCCGTGTTAAGGTCAGGTACCGCTCCAGAGTCATGAAGGCCAGGAAGAAGGAGCTGCTGTAGAAGTTGATGACGTAGATGAGGTGCGTAACCTTGCACAGGAATCGGCCCCAAACCCAAACCTTGTCCATGGTGACCTCCAGCATGAAGAATGGCATAGTGAAAACCACCATCAGGTCAGACAGACTGATGTTGATAACACAGAAAAGCACACCGCTGGCCGAGTGTCGCCGGCGCCAATTTACCCAAACCACCAGGCAGTTCTCGACCAAACCAACCATGAACAGGAACAGGTAGAGCAGGAACAGTGCAATGCGCCGAGATTCCCGGTCCAGGTGGAGGGAACATTCATAGAACCACGGTGTTTCACTGTGGTTTGACGTATTGTGATCGAGTGACATTTTCTGTGGAGAAAGAGGAAAGGGTTAGAGTGTGTGCGTGCATTGCAGTTATTTAATAGGATTATGCTGATCCGTTTTTTTTTTTTTCAGTTGTTGAGTTGCAAACAAGAGTCTGAAATTCTAAGCATTGTTTCAAAGTACAATGATTTTAAGGCACTTGGGGGCTATATTTTTTAATCAAAACTAGTAAAAATTTGTTCCATCAAGGCCATTTGTACTAAATATTCAGCAGTAAATAAGGGGCCATGGTGTTGTTAAAGTAAACCTGGATTTTGGGTTCTTGAGCCCCTGAGATACTCATGACCTTTTCAATAAGTTAACCTAATGATCATCCTCATGTGTGCTCTAAACTATAAAGGCAGTTATACTCTCTAGAAAAGAGTATCTTTTCTGTGCTTTGGGTAGTACACACTCATTCAACATTTTGGTTCTCCGAATAGTCCTAAAATCACAAGACATTGACGTCATAAAATGCAGAAAATTTTACTAACTGTTGTACTGAGATTCTTTTAGCAAAGTGCTGGTTTGATATAGATTACTTAGTTTACTTAGTGCCTATTTACATGTATATATATATATATATATATATATATATATATATATATATATATATATATATATATATATATATATATATATACTGTACATATAGAAATGTTTACAGGATTTGTTGAAATATTTATACAAAAAAAACAAACAAACAAAAAAAACCCTAATTTTATTAGATTTTGAGAAACAGTAAGTAAAAAAACAACAACAGTGACGAGGCTTACCTTGGCTGTGGAGTGTGGAGCTTTTGTGAGGGTAAGACCCCTCTAATGGTTCAGTGTCCTGGAGAGATGACGGCTGATCTGGCAGAAAAATTGTGCCGCTTTAGTCTATTTCCTAGCTGCTGTGGGGCATTAAGCCCTCCTCTCTCTCTCCCACCCTCTCTCTCTCTGTCTCAAGCAGCACTGCTGATAGGACATTCTCAAAGGGCAGGAAGGAGGGCATGCTCAGCAGGAAAAATTCCTGAGAAAGTCTTGAGCACAGGTGACATTTTGTGATCTGATGTATCTTGGGTAACTGCCAAAACCCCTGAAATGTTCAAGTAAAGTAAAGTACAGTTTTTGGTACAGAGCTATCTTATTCTAAACTCGTATTACGCCACTCAGCACAAATATTGGCACGAATAGTTCATTGCATCCCCAAAATGCTCTACTAAAGCCACTAAATGTCTGCAAACAAAGTCATTGCATTAAAACATCAGCACTTGACTGTGCTAATAACTTCCACTAAGGGACAATTCCTATTCAGTTAGTATAGTTCTATGTTATCTTTTTATAAGCTTCACCAGTGTTCACCTTTATTATCATATTTTACTAATAATTGGATGACCCAAAAGACATCCACTGATGTTCACGTAGGTAAAGTTGAGCAATTCATACATCCAAAAGCAGAAGGAATACATAGCATTTTTAATGTCCTTTCTAATATTACTGTGAGCGAACACACTTATTAAGTGCAAAACACATTAACAAGCCAAAAAAATGCAAATCAGAAAACACAACAGAATTCAAAAAACATAACAGCAGCTCAGAAATATCAACCTTAAAAGGTAAGTCCTTATAGAACATCACATGCTGATGGCTCTGAGAGGCCACAAAAAAAAAAAAAAAAAAGAGAGAGATGGAAGATATTTACAGAAAGAGGAAATATGAGCCTGTATGAATCTACTGAGGCTTTTATATATGTTTATTTTTTATCAAGGGCATTCATATTATTTTATTTTACATATGCTGTCAAGTACAGTTTCGTATTGCTGTGTTGTCTGTTTCAGACAATTCTTAAACTAGATGCGTATTCGTGTTTATTGATGAAGTGGGTTTCAGACGGTGACAGTGAGGAAGGAAAGTCATCGGCCAGTGTGCCACTGTTGAAGTTCCTGACCGCCGAAGCGGGAACAAAAACACCATTACATCCTCCATCACCATGCAACCCTTGGCCCCTAAAATACTGCCCAGCATCTCACTTTCCTGGACACACTATACAATATCCTCACTTCAGCTGAGCAGATCAATGGCCCAGAGCAGCCCAGGTAGGTTGTCATCTGGGACAACATAATCTTCTACTGGTTTGCAACTGGTTCGTTGACCAGCCATGTTTTTCCCTTCTTTATCTGCCACCATATTCTCCATTTCTCAACACTATCGAGGAGGGTTTTTTCAGCTTGGTGCTGGAAGGCATATGAATGCAATTCATATGAGTACATATTCCTTCTATAAACAATGGAGGAAGCATGTGGTGATATATCTGCTGAAGCATATCAGGGTTGGATTTGTCATGCCAGGTGATACTTTCCCCGCTGCTTGACCAGGGAGTTGTTGATGAGGTCCTGTGGCCAGACAAAAGTGAAGGGCAGTTTTAAGGGCTAATTATATGTTTCTTTACAGGGCACAATGTATATAAAGCTTTCTTTGTCCTATTGTTTCTCCTATATGTAGAACACTTTAAAAATAAAAAAAAAGAAAAGAAAAAAAGAAGAAAGAAAAAACAATTGTTTTTGCAGAGATGTATATAGTATTTCAGAAAAAATTCTATTCCTGCATTTAAGGGTTTTTTTTGTTTGTTTGTTTTTTTTACTCAAACACAAAAACATGATAGTTTACAAAAGGCTTCTGTACATACAATATGTAGTGTAACACTGAAAATGCAAAATGCCTCCTAAAAAGATTATCATAGCAGTGTTTTCAAGTCATCATAGTGTTTTCTACTGAGTACATCCCATGTTCCACTGGTTCTTAGTAATGTCTGTTCATTTGATGCTGTGTTTGTGTCATTTGGAGACAAAATGTAATTTTGAGAAGACATAACATTATTCTGAATGTGATGTTTTCTTTGTAAGTGCTTTGTGTAGTTTTGTGTGTGAATTTTTAGATTTGTGTTCAGAGTCTGGAGAAAATGACCCATGCTTTCAGAAAATGTGTGCATGCAATCGAGAAAAATGTTAATAGATACTGTATGCTCGTGTACTATATGTAAGGTGTAGCTTGATGTTATGTTAGCTGTGACTTTTTTGTAACTTGCACAGTGACAGAGGTGTATGCCTTTTATGTCCGATGGGGATCATACTCAGAAGAACAACATTAGAAGAAAAGAAGAGCCACGTTATGCCATTTTCTATGGATTCAGATCTCTTTATGATCTTGCCAAAAGACCATATAGTGTAGACAGCTGACCATGTCCCCCATATGTGACTCAACCCCAAACTGTTGCCACAAAGCTGAAAGCACACAATCGTATAGGATGTCGTTGTATGCTGTTGCATTACAATTTCCCTTCACTAGAACTAAGAGGTCCAAACCTGTTCCAGCATCACACTGCCCCTGTGCACAAAGTGAGATCCATGAAGACATGGTTTTCCAAGTTTGGAGTGGACTGCACAGAGCCCTGACCTCAACCCCACTGAACACCTCTGGGATGAAGTGGAATACCAACTGCACCTCAGGCCTCCTCACCCAACATCAGTGTCTGACCTCACTAATGCTCTTGTGGCTGAATGAGCACAAATCCCCACAGCCACACTCCAAAATCTGGAGGTTATTATAAACTCAAAGTAGGGATTGAGTCTGGAATGGGATGTTCAAAATGCACATATGGGTTTGATGGGCGGATGTCCGCAAACTTTTGGCCATATAGTGTAGCTCTTCTGGTCTTCAGTGCTGTCTACACATGAAAGTACTGCCAAAAATGATTTGGCACATTTGGCACCTTCCCCTCTCCAAACTGCTGTAATCCATCTCTGCCATATATGGTCATCTCTTGGGAAAATCGTGGAAACTTAAATCTGTTTTGTTTTTTTTTGTTTTTCTCAGTTGCTTTTGCTACACTGTGACATTTTACCTCAGTAAGCTCACAGCACCATTTCACCAGCTTTTGTTTACTTCCAGGTTCTAAAACACGCAAGTGTGAAAAGGCTAAAAGTCAAACACGGCTAATTCCACAATATGTAATATTTTTCTAAACTGAAAGCCTTGTACATTATTCATAGTTTTTTTTTGTGGTGATGCATTATATTTTGTAAAGAGTGTTTTCATTCTAAATTGAAGTGTTTTACTTTGTTCTCAACTGTATTTTTCATATTTGTTCTGAATAAAATTTAGCTGGCAAGCATATTCAGGTGTTCCAGTGAAGTATGTTTATCTTCTCAGCCTTTGCATGTAGCTATAATTATCCCTACAAAAAGTTCTTTTTTTTTTAATGATTTTATTTTATTTTATTATTTAAATAGTTGTTTAAATATAGAATACTGTATAAAAAAAAGAAAAGAAAAAAAAAGAAAAGAAAAAAAGGATACTTGCAATAAGTTTTAGCAGTGAAGCCAAATAATTTATTTTGTCCAGTGTACAGATCATCATCTGCAAATTTTTGATTGCTACACTTCCTTTAAGCTGTGGCATGTTCTTCAGTAGTAATGCCATTGCTTCCTGTGGAATGGGATGCAGGGAGCTTTTTTTCCCTTCCTGCTTTAAAATTGCTAACAGAAACCCCTAACCTTTCCATGGACATTTGACTCCAGTGGGCCTTACAGCGTGACTATTTACAAGCAATAAAAACAAACCATTCCGTGTCTTAAAATGTTCTTTCTGAATGGTTGTTAGTCCTTGCACTGAGAAATTGGCAATATTTTAGAAGGGACCATGGTACCAAAACCCTTCTTTTATGATTTAAAAAAATGTGAATAATTCTTAAATAGTCTCCTTAGCTATGTGGAGGTGTTAAAACACAAATGAAAGTTATTTGGATGACATTTTGATGCGTCACAGCAGTACAAATTAGGTGAAGCTCCAATATATGCTGCTTCCCCATCTCTCTCAGGAGATCTCATTATGACCTAATCGGAACTTCCCATATTAGGATCCTATCTCTGAGTGACTGGTGCTGGCATTGCTGAGCTTTCGTTCCTTCTGCGGTAACCTCCCCACACCATCAGCTGCATTGGTCATACTGCTGAATGGTGGTGAGGATATACGGGAAAGAATATCGCTGATGAGGTTGGCACGAAAGCTCTTGCTCAGGAAGTTATAGAGAATGGGGTTAGCAATGCAATGGAAGAGTGAGATGCACTTTACAACGCCAAAAGAGAAGAACAGCCCGTCTGTAGTATTGCAGGACATCAGGAATGGGTTCAGGATGTCCACCACCATCAGGAAAATCACAAAATGGTAGGGTAGCCAGCAGGTCACAAAGACAAGTGAGTACACACGCAACAGCCAAAGATCTCTGTGATTCTGGATGTCTGGAGAGGCACGTATGGCCCGCTCAATCAGGATGTTACAGGTGATGATGACTGACGTAGGACCCAAAAACTGAAAGATAAGGGAGAAGAGGGCAAGGGAGAGAAACCACTCAGTGAAGTTATACTCAGGCACCATGTAGCAACCAGGTTCATCCCACTCAAGCAGGTCCACATGTACATTTTCTAGCAGTGCCAGCACCAAGGACAGAAGCCACACTCCAGCACACAGCAGCCATCGCCGGTGCCTGGGCTGCAGTGGAAAGCAGGCGGGCGTGGTTGGCCGCGTTAAGGTCAGATACCGCTCCAGAGTCATGAAGGCCAGGAAGAAGGAGCTGCTGTAGAAGTTGATGACGTAGATGAGGTGCGTAACCTTGCACAGGAAGTGGCCCCAAATCCAAACCTCATTCATTGCAATCTCCAGCATGAAGATTGGCATAGTGAAAACCACCATCAGGTCAGACAGACTGATGTTGATAACACAGAAAAGCACACCACTGGCCGAGTGTCGCCGGCGCCAATTTACCCAAACCACCAGGCAGTTCTCGACCAAACCAACCATGAACAGGAACAGGTAGAGCAGGAACAGTGCAATGCGCCGAGATTCCCGGTCCAGGTGGAGGGAACATTCATAGAACCACAGTGTTTCATTGTGATCTGATGTATTGTGATCGAGTGACATTTTCTGTGGAGAAAGAGGAAAAGGGTTAGAGTGCATGTGTGTGTGAGTGTGTACTTTGAAGTTATTCAATAGGATTATACTGATCCATTTCACAAGTTGCAGTTCAGAGCTGCTAATCTGTGAACAAGAATCAAAGATTCTGCTTCATAAGCAAAATATTTTTGAGGTACTGCATATTTACCAAAAAGCTAATAATGGATATGTTATTTCAAGGGAGTATAACGAGTCTTAAAAATTCAGTTGTAAATAAGGGATTATGGTGCTGTTAAAGCAAACCTGAATTGTGGGTTCTTGGACCCCTGAGATACCACTTATGATCAGCAGTGTAATAGATACAGTAGATACAGTTATACTCCCCCTATACAACCCCATCACAATAATCTGTGCTTTTGGGAAATTCATGCTCATTTAATAGTTTGGGTCACCAAAAGGCCCTTGAATGATGTTTGCTGTCATATGACAGGGAATTTTGCTGACTTATTATATTACTATATAATGTTGGTTTGCTATACCAGTAGATTACTTAGAGCCTTTGAGCCACGTATAGAAATGTGTATAGTATTTGTTGAAATGTGCTTTATTTTAATACTACTTCTATTTGCTTTATTTCATCCATCCATTTTATGTATCGCTTATCCCTACTGGGTCTTGGGGAACCTGGAGCCTGTCCCAGAAAGCATGCGGCACAGGCAGGGGACACCCTGGACGGGGTGCCAATCCATCGCAGGGCACAATCACACACACATTCACACACTATGGACATGCCAATCAGCCTACAATGCACGTCTTCGGACTGGGGTAGGAAACCGGAGTACCCAGAGGAAACCCCCGAAGCATGGGGAGAACATGCAAACTCCGCACACACATGGCCGCTGTGGGAATCAAACCCTCGACCCTTGAGGTATGAGGCAAACATGCTAAGCCACCGTGCCCTATTTGCTTTATTTAATAATTTTTATTTCAAGTGATACACACTTTACACATTTGGCTTTTTAATACTGCGCAGTGGGCTTGAGAAAGACTTGAGTAAAAATTGACAAGGCCTACCTCGCCCTTATGGAGCTGTTGTGAAGGTAAAACCCCTTTGATAGAGCAGTGTCCTAGAGGAATGAAGGCTGATCTGGCTGAAGAATGGTGCTGTTTTTGTCTTTCTCGTGCTGGCTTTGGGGCATTAAGCCCTCCTCTCTCTCTCCATACCTCCCTCTCTCTCTCTCTCTCTCGCTCGCTCGCTCTTTCTTTCTGAAAAAGCACTGCTGATAGGAAACGCACAGCAGGAAAGATTCCTGAGAAAATCTTCATCACACACTGACATTATTCTCTCCCTCTACACTGTCTATCTATTATCCCTTTTCCTGCCCATTAATCTGTTTACTACTTGGTCCATTTTGCACAAAATAACTAAAGAGGTGCCATAGATGGCTTTTTAAATTATATTAAAATATATATTTTATATTTCTCTAACTAATATACTCTTACTGGACACTTTTTTGTAATCCATCTGCCTCCCAGTTGTGCATTCTGAGATGCTTTTCCGCTCACCACAGCCTTAGAGTGTGGTTACAGTGAGGGGAAATAAGTATTTAGACACTCGTTTTTTAATACGTCCAGTATATATAGGGTGTCCCAAAAGTCTCTATGCATAAGGGACTACAAATGTATACTAGCACCATGTCGGTTGTGCCTTCATCAGTGGATGTTGGTGGACGTTCACTTCTCGGTTGGTCCGCAACACTTCCAGTCTTTTTGAATTTGTTAATAAGTTTGGCAACAGTGTGGTGTGTGATGTGCTTGCCATGTTTCCTGTTAAAGTCCATCGCAACCTTGCGACAGCTTCCCGATCCAGCCATGAGAATGATTTCAATACTTTCTTTTGTCAAAGGCGTTCTTAAAGGCTATCTGAAACAAAATATAAATAATATAAACTAAGCACGAAAACTTTCAGATGACATTTTGCTGAAAAGGTGTTAATTTCCCCTGTAGAGACTTTTGGTACACCTTTTATATCCACTTCATTTACACACATAATGGCTTTTGACTTATAAGTATGAATAAAATAGTATGTATTCATGTAATCATAAACAAAGATATGTTTAAAAAAAACAAGGGAAAATTGAATTTGGACACCACAGATTGCCAACATTAGTACTTTGTTGCAAAGCCGTTGTTGGTAAATATAGCTTTGAGAAGTCTACAGTAAGATATAAGCTTTTTGCAGCATTGTGGTTCAATTCTGGACCATTCCTCATTTCTTTTGGCAAAGAATCATCTTCAATTCCCCAAGGTCACTCTGATGGACTTGCAATTTCAAAATCTTCCATAAATTTTCAATGGAATTCAAGTCATGCAAGACCTTCTTGAGTTATTTTGGCTGTATGTTTGGGGTGGTTGGCTTGTTGAACCATCCATCTTCAGGTTGGCTAATAAGATGTCTCAATATATCACTCCATCATCATGTTTCCTTTGATGAAGTGTAATGCCCCAGTAGTGTTTGCAAAGAAGCAGCCCACCATCATGATCCTCCCAGTTGATGATGATCCTATTGCCAGAGAATTCTATTTTTTGTTGGCTTCTCTCTTACCTTCCTTATCATTTTATATCATTTTTATACTTAAGCTTTTTTTGGTCATATTTAGAAGTCAAATACGTTATGTGTGTACATTTGTACTGGATATATGCACTGGAAGTACAGTATATTTATTAACAAAAACAAAAGTGTATAAGTACTTATTTCCCCTCACTGTATTTGAGTTACCATAGCTATTCTGTCAGCTCGAACCAGTCTGGTCATTCTCCTCATTTCTCTCCGAGTGATTTCTCTCATCAACATGGCATTTCCGCCTGGATGATTTTTGTTTTTCCTGACCACTTTGTGTAAAATCTAGAGACTGCAGTGCATGAAAATCACAGAGGATCAGCAGTTTCTGAAATACTCAAACCAGCCTGTCTGGCACAACCATGCCATGGTCAAAGTCACTGAGATGACATTTTCCCCCAATCTGATGTTGATGTGAAGCTCTTGACCTGTATCTGCATGATTGTATGTATAACACTGCTACCGCATACAGGTGTTCCTAATAAAGTGGTTGGTGAATGTACATATTGTTTTAAGCGTTGCTCAATATAGTATTTACTGTATGACATAGCAAACTGCTGTACAACCTCACTGTTATAGGTTTTGAAATTGGCCAATCACACCACACACAAAAACCAATGAACAACTGGAGGTATTATTATTGAATGGAAAAGTATCATGATGAAAACAACAATTACAAATGGAAAATGCTAATAAATAAATAAATAAATAAAAACTTTCCAGAACTAAATGTTTGAAGTAAACTAATTATATGCCAAAATGTCTAAAAAATGGCTACATTTGTAGTATCATAATCTCATAGTGAGGAAAAAATAGATACATCACCTATCTTCACAATATTTGTTGCAGATTTATTTTATGAATAAATTGTAAGAAAATTAGAAATAAAAATTAAGACTGAACCCTTCCCATTATAAATTGACCCTAAAAAAGTGGAACTGTGAGCAATCTTGAGCATTACATTTTGTCTTAAGTTCTAAGTCGAAGGAACATGAATATGCAAAATGCATTTATACATGACCATCTACCTTGTAGTGTGCTCTAGGGATCAGGTTTTGTTCCAAGGAGCTAGGACCATTCTAAGCCGAGATATTGAGGTTTCTGTGAACAGCTGTATAACCAAAATTTGTTGTGTGCCGTTGTAGTTTTGCAATGACAAATCATAGAGGCAATCACTCAAAAAACAAACAAACAAACAAATAAATAAAAACAGAAACATTAAAAACGGTCAGGCAACCAACTTTGCAATTATTGGACCACTTGAGATGGAATGACCCTAAATACACACATTTGTGCATTTAAAAAAACATATTGATGAATGTCAATATAAATACATACATAGTACATATACATACATATTCATGAATATCAAATGTCATTTAAAGTTAAAGCAAAAGTCAATGTTGTGCTAAAGGATTTGAAGATTGCCAATCTTATTGCCAGTATAAGCAAGACAAATACGTTTCTGAAACCTAGACGATTATTATTTTTTTTTTTTGCAATACAGATTTCCTGAATCTAAGAACAATGGAAAACCATACAGTCAGACAATAGAGGGAAATACCAGCATGGAAAGTGTTCATCTGTGCCCTGTGAGGAAGGTGTTTTTTTTTCAAGCACAAGCCTAAAACACAGACTCTTACCCCTCTGTACCCGGTCTAAGAGGGCACTGATGATAAAGGTTTTCATAAGCTAACAGTAATAACCTCAAGATGAGAAAGGTCCTTTATACCAAATGATGTGTTGATTAATTAACAGCAGCTCTGAAAGTAGTTCCAGCTGCAGGGCAAATCACAGCTTTATATTAATGCGCTCGTTGAATACCTTGTTTCTATAGTAACAACTTACACAAGGACTTGTATGGCAGAAGCATTAAACCAAGTCAAATGATAAACTTCTTATTTAACGAAGAAAAACATATAATTGGTAATATCGTGAAGTATTCTGTGAGAAGACATTTATATATTTATTTATTACAATGATGGAAGGAGTCTCCAGTGTCAGCACTTTGTAACAGTCAGTACTTATGGGAATATTTATGTTATGGGAAAATCTTCAGGATGGAGGTCTTCGTGGTTTCGCAGCAACATAACAAGCTGCATTTTTTTGTGTCTTATTAACTTCAAGAGAGAGAAAAAAGAGACAGTGGTGAGAGAAAGACAATGTGATAATGTAAGTAATAACAGGAATGGACTTGGACATTCCACATCATCAAACAGAGGAAAAGTATGATGTGTCGTTCAGTAATAAATACAAATTGTAATTGTTGGCAAATTGCGGTGGTATAAGAGAAATGAAACACTTTGGGGTGGTAACAGTAACTCTGCTTCATGTAAAGCCACATCACACCATCCATCCATCCATTTTCCATACCGCTTAACCTACACAGGGTTGTGGGAGAGCCTGGAACCTAGCCCAGAGAACTTGGGGCAAAAGGTGGAGGACACCCTGGACGGGGTGCCAATAGAGGGAACACACAAGGCACAATCACACACACACACACAATATGGAAATGCCAATCAGCACATGTCTTTGGACCTGGGGAGGTAACCAAAGTACCTGGAGGGAACCCCTGAAGCACAGTGAGAACATGTAAACTCCGTGCACACAGGGCAGAGACGGGATTCGAACTCCCAACCCCAGAGGTGTGAGGCAAACGTGCGAACCACGAAGCCACCATGCTTAGTCATTGATTTTCTTTTAACAGCACACCCCCAAGTGTTTTAATCCTTACTTAAGAAGAATGCCCTCGACTTCAATTTCATTTCAACTCACTGTCTCGTCATCAGAGGAGAAAATATCGCGCAAAAATGCTTCTGCATGCTGTCTCTCAGCATGACTGAAGATTTAATAGCTCTTACAGCTCGTTGCTTTGTGTAGACATTTGTTTGGACTCTGCTTCCCACCATTTCCAGATTCATGCTCTGTTCCAGCCTCGAGCAGCGGCTCGTCAGCATTTTACACGACGCAGCGGGGTCCTCACTTTTTCTCCCTTGCCTCTTCCTGCATTTTTCCATCCATTGTTAAGGACGGTCATGACATGTTTTTTTTTTTTTTTGTGTTAGAGCAACAGGAAATGATCTGTCAGCACAATTTGAAGCTTCTGGAAGAGGCCAAGCAGATCCTGTCCCTGACCCCCCACTATTTACAGAGGTGCACTTATTTGAAGCTGATAAACTCTCAAACATTCTTTATGGGGGTGACAGTAAAATCGATTTAGTTAAAGAAAACTGTGCATTTCTTGTTTTTATGTGTTTTAATTGCATGTTTGCTATTTTTCTAGTGTGGATTAAACATAAATGCTCAGGTCACATTTGACCGAACAAATTGAATGCATCAAAACACAATAGAACTGATGTGTGAAATAGTGAAGTTCGTTCTAAATTAAAAAAAAAACAAAAACAAACTCAAGCTGTTTCTGAAAATCGTCGAAAAAATATATTTGGTCCAAACACTGAATTGGAATATAAATAAAGTGAAACAACAAGGCATGCGATCCTAGTTCTGATCTCTAAGATGTGAAATTGTTTTTTGTTTTTTTTTTCTTTTCATCTAAACTGCATAAAATAGCTAGAAAACATTTGGAACTATATACTCTAGGCATTTATACAAATATTCAACATTCAAAATATTGCTTTTCTCTAGACATTAGGTACAAATGCTAACAAATTACATTTATTAACAATCATGCTCTAGTGCAGCTGAAAGAAAGCAAAGGCGGTGTGCTACAGAGAACAGCAGGTCGCGTTACGCCGAGAACAACAAGGCAGCTCTCTTTCCTTCGTTCTGCAAGAGAGGAAGAGAGAGGTATGGAGAGAGAAAAGAAGAGCTTGCTCACACGGGAGGATGATTTAGTGTGTGCTGCTGCTACAGGTTCCTATTTCTTACAGAAAAATATACTCCATTAGTGTAGATGAAAGAATATTAGTGATATTAAAGAATGGGTTTCAGTCTCTTTTCAGATTATTCACAAATAAATATGCACGTGATTTTTGTTAACGTTAATCAGAATGTTTACATAGCATACATGTGCTTATGTGATCGTGGTAGTTTTTTTTGTGTAAAATATATACAAAATGATCAGAAATACCCGAACTGGAAAGACAATAGAGATTAAGACTGCGAAGATGCTCTATGCAAAAATAGTGGAGATGAAGTCGCGGAATCGTTTGGCGTATTGTTCTGGATGAACTGTGGATATTTCTGCACCAGCCTGGGGGGGGAAAACAAAACAAACAAACAAAAAAAAACTAATTGTATTCATTTCAATTCTTAAAATTGAAGAACAACAATGCAAGTACAATGAGTTTATAAATGTATGATTTGTGTACAATTTCTCACCCCGTGCTTAACAGTCTTAGCTGCATGCGCAGCTTTCTTCTTGGTATCGTACTGCGTCAACACATCTATGAGACCCATGAAGTACACCTCCCTCTGCGGCGCCCCTGGAAACCGACACAAAAATGACATGCTTACTGTACAACTCTCTCCGCCAATCAGAGCCATCAGGGTCAACATATAATCAGCACTTCCTCGGTTATCCACTTGACCTAGTGTTCTTGCCAAACAAGTGGAACACACACTTCCTAAATGATGTGTCAACTCTTCCCAACTTTCGCAAGAAAACAGCTACTGCTTCCTCCCACCTTTCCAAGAAACTAACCTGGGGCGCTTTTGACGGCGTAAACGTCCAAGTAGGGGTCAAACTCTCCAGGGCCCATGGGTTTAAAAGAGTTCATGTAGCCGGCGATCCCTTCGGGTGACGTGCCGTAGGAGCCGACGTGCGGTGTTGGGTTGACGCCATTCTCCGCCTCGCCTTCGTCCTCGCAGCTCGGCTCCTCTGCTTCCTCTTCCTCACGCTCGGCCCTTGCCACGTCGTGGATCCCCAGCAGCAAGCTGTAGTCCATTATCTTCAGCTTTACCAGGAACTACGGAGTACAGACACAAGCATAAACAAAACACAGATGATCTAAACCTAAATGGATAATCTGCGATTTAGGGAGAAAGCTAAAGCCCCTGCTTTCAATGGTACCTCTAAAGCCACACCCTCAAAACACATGCACACCACTGCAAAGGCTGAGCACAGGGCTGTAGGACTCCGGTTTTAAGACTTTTTCTGCAGTGACTTGGACTTATCTCTGATTGACATTTGTACTTGGTACTGGGCATTGGTCTTGCTAAATATTTTCTTGGTTTCAACCTAGAGTTTGTAAAAAATAACATTCGTTTTGTCTTTTCTTTTTACATGCACAAAGTTTGACAAGAAGTAATTCCTTCTTCTAGGAATTAAATAATTAGTGGTGTAATGCACGAATGAAGCCACCTAGTTTGGCCTTGGAAAAGGTTTTGATGTTTTGTTTTTTGTTTTAAATCTCGATCTTGACTTGGCCTCATCATTGCAATCACGCCACACTGTTGTGCAATCAAAATCCTCATTTTCATGGATTCGAGGACTTCACATCACTAATACGACGTCAAGCGATCGACTCCGGTTTGAATTCTCGTACCTCGACATCTCTGTTGAGCTTCTCCAGGATCTTCTCTTTCTCCTCCTCTGTCACGTACACCTTTTGCATGTTGTTCCTGAAATCTACGTCCTTGAAGGTGGGTAACTCCTTCACCTGCCGTCACCACGGAGACAAAAAACAGAAACACTGTCACTCTGATGTACTTTTATAAATTTCTTAAGGAAAAAAAGTGTTAGGGGTCAAAGCTTTTCTGTCATACCTTCTCTTTATCACTGGCCTCTCGAGACACCAAGGAACCCTGCATTAAATGAACAGTTCAATTAGAATTGTGCACTTTTTTTTAAAAACATAACGCATGCCTCACATATGGCAAAGTGATGAATCATCATAAAATACTAATAAAACTGGAACACATCTGCTTGGTTGTCCAGAACACCCCCTTGTGGCATATTATTATTAGCACAGCTGGAAAATGCTGCGAACATTAAAGAACATGCTGTGCTGTCAGTCAAGGTTTCGACCCTCTCACCTTAAGATCGTATTTCCTGTGCACGATGAGCCGGTGGCTGAACATGTTCCTCATGACGATGAGGTAGGTGTCCTCGCTCTCCACGCTCACGCGGTACATGCTGAGGAACTGAGGGAGGAGCGTGCTGCCATGACACTTCACTATGTGCTGCAGGAATGCAGAGAAACCATGAATAACCAGAGGACAGTGTCGTATAACAAACTGGAATTACAGAGTAAACAAATCACAGATAAACAGATTTATAGGAGAAACGGATGTTTGTGTAACCTTTTGTCTAATGTTTGAAGGCAAAATGAAGGACATCCTAGATGATGTAAGGAGTAAAACACTTGCGTTAACACAGTGTTACAAAGCACTGAAACTGGAGACTCCTTCCAAAAACGCTAAATAAAAATGTCTGCCATACAATACACATCCCTGAGTAAGTTGTTACTATAGAAACAATAACGCTCAACACAGAATGAATGACACTACAGGCAGAGCTGCTGTTATAGAAAATTAATTAACACTTTCTGACCAATCAGACTGGAGAACTTAACAGTATGATCTAGGGCTGGGCGAGATCACAATTTTTGTCATATCGCGATACTCGAGGACATTTCTACGATATATGATGCGTATCACGATATATAATTTAGCTAACGAAGTGTCCAGGAAACAAAATAAACAAAAACTGTTAAACCGCTAGGGTTGGACAATACTTTTATTAATGCCTACAAAGACAAAGAAGATTAAGTTGTTTTTTTAAAATTATGTCAAATAAGCGGCATCAATTCAGTAACTTTTAATTTCCAATTACTAAAAATGAAAAAAAATTAAAAATACATCACCATACCAGCGATATCTCAGAAAAGTGTATCATAAAATTCTATCATGATATTGATATTATATCGATATATCACCCAGCCCTAGTATAAACTGAAATGTTCTCAGCTGCCACTAAATGCCACATAGTTCTTTCACTTGTGGGATTGATACACTACAATGTTTGGAATTTCATCTGTTTCATGCTGTTCACAGTGTAACAACAACTGGCTACTCTTTAACCTCACCATGTAACCCATTATAAAACGTTCATGTGCTTATCGAGTCCCACTGAGTGCACATTACATTCAGAGCTGAGATGTTGACAGAGAGCAAAAACAAAAGAAAAGAAAAAAAATGTTTCAAGGCCACTTGCAAGCTCGAACATCGGCTTATGACGCAGCAAACATTCCGAACTCCTGAAATCGAGCCCTCGGGATGTGCGCAGAAGCTGGAAAGCCTCCAAATACTGGAGCAAAGCGGCAGCTCTGATCGCTATGAACATTCTCCTGCAGTGGGAGCAGACAAAAGCCACACGAATGCTTTTATAAACATCTGACAATCTACTGCAGTGGGGTGACAATGTCCCTGCTAACGTACCATAGACAGGATTTAGCGGTTTGGAATGTTTGGAAGACACAAGATGAGTCAAAACGAGACTAAACTCTTTTCCCTTTGTTGAAGTATAACTATAGAAATGAAGAAACGTGCGACAGAAAAACAGAGCAATTACACATAAATTAAGCGTAACATGCCAGGAACTTCACGTGCCTTGCTTTGAAGATATTTGGGTCTGAGATCAAAAGATGAATATGAGAAGAGATGTTCGAATTTCAGATTTCATTTCCTGGTATTTATATGTAGATGTGTTAAATTGCCGTAGAACATAGCACATTTTGTATCAGACCACCCAATTTGTAGGTCAGCAAAAATATTAGGTGTACAAGCTCATCTATGAAACATGGTGGAGGTAGTGTCATAGCTTGGGCTTGTACAGCTGCTTCTGGAACAGGCTCACTAATCTTTATTGATGATGTAACTCATGATGTTAGCAGCAGAATGAATTCAGAAGTTTGCAGGAACATTTTGTCTGCCAATTTACAGAGAAATGCATCCACATTAATCAGGGAAGAACTTATTCATGCAGCAAGACAATGATCCAAAACACACTGCCAACTCAACAGAGGACTTTATCAGGAGGAAGAAGTGGAAGGTTTTAGACTGGCCAAGTCAGTCACTAGACCTTAACCCAATTGAGCAACATTTTACCTCCTGAAGTGGTGACTGAATGGAGAAACCCCACGAAACAAACAACTGAAAGAGGCTGCTGTAAAAGCATCACAAAAGAAGAAACCAACAACTTGGTGATGTCATTGAGGGGCAGACTTGATGCAGTTATTACAAACACGGGATATGCAACCAAATATTAAGTGTAATTTACTTTCATTTGCTTCAAGATTGTTCTGTTCCTATACTTTTGCTCACCTAAAAATAGGGTGGTCTGATACAAAAGGTTCTATGTTTTATGTTGTTTAACGTGTCTAGATGTAAATACCAGGAAATCCTAAACTCCCATCTTTTGGTCTCAAACCCAAATGTCTTTGGTGTTCAGCACAAACAAATGAACTGGCCTTGCCGTTCCAATAGTTTCAGAGGGGACTGTATATGAAAATAATGCACACCTTCTGACCAGATTCAGCTTCGAGCATTAAAGCATGCTGTGGTATAAAGAAAATGAATCAACACCTTTTAATCAATCAGATTCGAGAATCCAACAGCGCTGTAGTATAATCAAAAATAATGTGACCTCTACAACACAGTAAGACGTTTCTTGTAGTTTCACAAAATCAAACTGCTTCATTTCTGCACCATCACAGAAGAGTTCACAAGAGACAAGAGTCAGGAGCACGAAACTAAAGTACTTTGCCTAAACCCAGGAAGTGATATGGAAATGCACAAGACCGAAAGCTTATGGAGGTAACACGCACTATACTCTGTTGCCCTATTTTCCTTTTCTGGAGGCCAGAAAGGCGATAAAAATAGACAAAGAGTCTGTGAACTCAGCCGAATGATTTTACAGGACATGAGCACCCATTTAGAACGAGACCAGAGTGTAAAAATGGACAGTTGGATAATGTCCGTGAGCGGTTTCACTGTCGTCATTTTGGGACATTTAAGGACACTGTTCACAGTACACACTAAGTATTTGTCAAATCTTAATCTTAATAATTAATGGTAGCTTGCAGTCATGTTTTAAACTTTCAGTAAGAAATGTTTTCCCAAGAAGTTGAGCAAGTACACCTGTCAAAGTTGACCTTGGGATTAACGTCAGAAGTGGTGATGCTAATTTTGTGGTTCGTTGTCCACTATGCAGCATAAAACCTTTTAACTTCCTCAGAAATCTAGTAAAACAACACCTCAGACAAAAGGCAGCCATTTTAATTTCCTCTTTCAAGTTCGTAACCATATGATGAGACATTTAAACTGGCTTTATGGTTAAGTACAGGTCTCGCGGTAAGAGACCCGAGAGTACCTGGTGATATTCGGACAGGATGCTGTGCATGTCGGCCACGTCCTCGCTGGAGATCTGCTTCACCACCAGAGTGCGGTCGTATGAGTTGAAGAGGAGACCCTCGCCCTGCCCCTCACCCTTCACCGGGGGACTGCGGGTCAGAGAGGCCTGAGGGATCACACACACACACACAAACATCAGCTCCACAGAGATCAATAATAAAAAAAATCCTAGGAGGATGAGAGAAAACTAATTTTACCAAAACAACCCTAGTGTATGTTGGTGAACGGAATAATAAGTAAAAAATAATAGCAAGGAGGCTACTGAATAATCACCAGGGCCCTATCCCAGGGAACTCGGGGCACGAGGTGGGGGACACCCTGGACGGGGTGCCAACCCATCTCAGGGCACAATCGCACACACACTCACACACTACAGACAATTTGGAAATGCCAACCAGTCTACAGCGCATGTCTTTGGACTAGGGAAGGAAACTGGAGTACCCAGAGGAAACCCCCGAAGCACGGTGAGAACATGCAAACAGGTCGGAGGCAGGAATCGAACCCCCAATCTCGGAGGTGTGAGGCAAACGTGCTAACTGCTAAGTCTCCGTGCTCCTGGTAGGCAACGTGTCATCCTCTAAAAAATTCGTATATCAGACACGATTGGTTATTTTTGTGACATCACAAAACTGAGCTCATAGGCAGTGTTGAAATGTTGTAGCGTAATTGTGATGTAACGGAAACAATCGGTGTCAAATCAAAGAATATTATCAGAATCAGCGGAGTTCAAATTACCACTGCAATCCGTCGTACATGAAATTTCCAAGTCGATCCTCCTGAATTCCGATCTAAACGCTTCCGCTCGGAAAAACATGTATGCCCAAAGCAAGTTCATATTTGTCTGTTACAATCGTCTGATCGTGTTAACCCTCTACTGCATGAATTATTACATTTACATCAAAAACAAAATGTATGGCTTTTATAGTTGGTACATTGTTGCCATATGGCAACAATGTGCAATGGTGGAAAGTATCGTATAGTCAAAAATGACACAAAATGAATGAGTTTACAATTCCAATTACTGCATTCTCCTGACTATAAGTTGCAGAGTTTTAAGTAAGTATGTAAAAGTTATATCTTCTAGAAAGGAACTTAAAAAGTATGAGCATGGATTTACTCACTCAAAATACATACAAAAATTAGATCCAAAAAATGTTTTGGGTGAAGTATCTTTTTCATTTTTCTCTTGAATTCTTAATTCTTTCTCTTGAAACAGAAAATTTAGAACATTAGGTGCAATTGCAAAATGTCTGAAATTACAACAGTTTTTCTTACTTTGAATGTGGAAAAATGTAAACATACTATTAGAGAAGCCTAGTGTCTTTTTTTTTTTTTTGCCATGTAGGCCTGTTTCAGTTCATGGATGCACATATCACAGTTCCATTATCGCATGTTGTTGCCATATGGCAACAATTACATTTTACCATTTAACAAAATACTAAAAATATATAAACTTGTTTAAATAACAAAAAAATAAAAAATAAATGTTAACTTATGTCAGATATTGTTGCAATTTTTTTCCTTTAAGAAGTACAAACAGCACTTCCTGGTCATCTGACATGGCATTTTTTTTTGTTATGTCAAAGTTAAAGCCCCCCTTTTCCAGTTAGGTAGGAAGATAGTAGTTTTATATAACTGCCATATGGCAACAACATACAATTGGGCCAAGACCAACAGAATTACATTATAAATCTGCGCTGCCATATTTTTCTGATGTCTTATGTTGGAGAACTCAGTTGAATGACCATTCTGTTCCATTTTTCCCTGTCGGGGGTCAGGTTTCTCCGAGTTCCCAAGTACAACTGTTTGCAGCATAAAAATTGTGCTCAGACTTGCAAAGGTAAGCAACAACACCACCATTTAATTTCGAACACGTTCCATATGACGTGAGAGCGAGCATGCATGCCGATTAATAATGTTTACTTTATGAGAGCGCTCTACTGCATCCTAAACAAGGAATAATTGTTTAGCTTCTACAAGGTTCTAACTCAGAGCGAATACAGTTCACCTGCTGCCTGAGTGTATGTACACAGTGGGCAAAGATAAATGCTAATGCACTCATGGTGAAATATTTCATACCTGGAAGTCCAGATCCTCGATTCCGAATCGCTCTCGGAGGTTCCTGAACACTTGTGGGCAGTACTCTTTAAATTTGAAATGCCCCGGGAGGTTCTCTCTGTAAAAAAAAAAAAAAAGAGACACAAGAGACATCAGCAGATTTATGCTTTACTCCTGACTGTGTGGGTTCAAGTCATCATGACTAATCTTCAAAAAAAGCAAAAAAACAAAACACATCCCTGCATTTTCATAAAGTTTTAAAGAGCAACACCAATGACCTACAGTGCCCTCCAGAATTATTGGCACCCTTCATACAAAAGCGCTTGGACATACAGGGACGTTTTAAAGAAAAAAATTATTTGTCTCCAAGTAGTCCAATTTCTTTCTACAAAACACTGGCTTCAAAATTATTAGCGCCCTTATTTTTAAATATTATTTTGACACCTGGCCTGGAGACGATCACAGCACCAAGTCACTTACTGTGACGACCTCTAACAAGGTTGGAGACACTTGTAGAAGGATCATGGTTTACGCTTCCATTTATATTTAGCCTATTACATGATTTGTGTTGCTCAACTATCCATCTATTTTGTGCTCTTTTACGTGTGTGCAACATCATATTTTTACCCCAGGGAAACGGTACATGGTTCAATGCAACAAAAGAGTTAAAGGGGATTGAGAGCAAAAAAAGGAATTATTATATACATTTTTCAAGAATTAAAGGTATTTTAAAATGTTTCTTGGATGTGTCAAATTTTGCCGCTACAATCCACTGTACATGGAACTCGGAAATTTCAAGTCGATCTTCCCGAGTTCCGATCTAAGCGCTTTCCGGTGGGTCCGCTCTTAAAAACGTGGATGCCCAAAGCATGGTCATATTTGTCCGTGATCTAATAGTGTTAATAAACTCGGTCTGAGACCAACACAATCTTGGTACAAATCTGCGCCGCCATATTGTTCTGATGTCAGGCGTGTTCATGTTAAAGAACTCGGAATTCCGAGCTGAATGTTCTGTTGTACTTTTCCCTGTCGGAGGTCAGGTTTCTCTGAGTTGCAAAGGTATTTTAAGATAAGCAACAATACCACCATTTAATTTCAAACAGGTTCCATATGACGTGAGCACGACGGTTCATAACTAGTCACAACCCGGAGGCGGGTCTTGTTCTACAGTAGTAGCTCTCTAGCAGTTAACACGGTTCGTCGATGTGTTTTTGGCTGCGTGTCTTATTCACTTTTCTAACCGTCGTTTGATTGTTGGGGGAAAAAAAAAAAAAAGTTGTACAAGTGCCAGACGCTTTTCAGTGGTGTTTCGCTGAAAAAAGGCACTTCGCTGTTCTCCATATTTAGCTAGCTCACTAAGCTACTATCAGGTATGTTTAGATTTGGAGATCTGGGTTGAGGCATTTCTTGAATGTTATGGGCTGCAGTCAGGCACTTCCTGTTTCAGAAGGAAATACGCCAACATATGCAATCAAATCAGCGAAGAAGCTATTTCATGGGCACTTTAAAGTCCCCATGAAGTGCCTTGAAACGCGCAGCGTTATTAGAAGTGTGAATCCAATTTCCACTGAAACAGGAATTCAGGGTGGGATACATCAAGTAGCCCCTCCCCCCACTTTTAAATAACCAATAGCGTTAAGCTTACCTCACAGCCCAGGCTAACCCGTACTTGACAGTTAGTACCATGGATTTTTATAATGTTGGGGGCGGGACACTTCAGATTCTACAGAGCGTTTGATTGGACAGAAAATCTGACGAGAAGCTGTAGTGCAGAATGAAGTCATCAAAATTGTTGATCTGTATTGGAGGTAGAGAGAGACTGTACATTTCTGTCATTGTTTTGGAGCACTCTAGCTCATAGATAACCTTAAGGAGACCACAAAACAAAACAATTTTGATTTCATGGGGAGTTTAAGTCTAACGTCAACCATCAAAATGAAAAGATATTAAAGGGATTTTTTTTTTTACAATAATCGCACTGGTGTTGATCTGTTAATTAAAAAAAATAAAAGAGAGAGATATTTACTGATACACACTGTGTACTACAGTACACACTGTACTGCTATAGGTGTGCTGTGTGGTGAAATTACTTGTTGAAAAGATGGTTCTGGACTTTGATTTTGGTGTTGGCTTTAAAGTCATCAGGGAGAAGCATAACTGGGACGGGAACCTGGTTTAGATCATTTATCTGAAGAGTACAAAGGAGAAAGACCAAGCAATGCAAAGTAGTGAGTGGTAAGGACATTTTATGGAAAACAGTAACACGACCACATGCATGTTGTGGAAAAGTACATTTCAAAAATAACCACCACCAAATCTCTAACATGCAGAGAAAATCATTTACATGGTATATTTGGACAAAACGTCATATGACCTTCAAACCATATACGCCTAACAGATATATCTTTAAACATGAGTCATGGTGATAATAGGTGATATAGTATTTACATAATGGGAAATTCTTTTGCATCTTGTTTATTAGCGTCTAATATCACGACTGCCTAACGCATATCCGTCAATCCGCAAATGTATACTCTTTACACTCTGATTCAGTTTATAAACTGTAAATATAAATCGCATTCTACTTTGCTTACATGTAGCTGGTAAATACCACATGTAAATTCTGTTTCCGCATTCTACGGGGAAACGTGTTACGGTTATCTTCCCCCCACCCGTTTTTCTACAAATCCCGCCTCCTGAACCAGGACTGGGCAAGAAACAAGAAAGCGCGCTCTGATTGGGCAGCGTGCATGGCGAGCTAACCAATCCTAGCGCAGGAAACGGGACATGTCGGAATACAGGTAGGGGAGAAAATAGCGTCGGCGATGTTGCTTATAGCCATGCTAGCTAACTGAAAAGGGAGGCGCCTCGGGAAGTTCACAAGCAGCTGAAAGACCTACCGAATGATTTACTCCCCACATAAAGACGCTGAGCACCGGGTCGCTGGCGCGAAACACCTTCACCTTCTGCTGGACGAAGTTTTTCTTTTTGGTCTTGGTTTTAGCGGCCAGCATGAGAATGGGGCCGGAGGCGCTGCCGGGGTTACCGAGAGCCGCCATCGCGCTGCTTCGCCTCTCCGCAGTTCCTCTCGGTTCCTCTCAGTTCCTGCTCTCCGCTTCAGCTGTCACTCACAGTGCCGAGCGAGCGAACACACACAAATTCACAATTTTTTAGTTTAATTTTTCGGGTTTTCTTTTGTACTAAATCTCCCTGCTGTAGCAGACAAATCACTGAAATGACGCACAGGTGGCGCCAGTCAGGCATCTTCTTTTTTTTTTTTTCCTGGAATAGGGCAGCGCCGTAGACAGACCACGTGATCTGTTTAACCCGGAAATATGTTGGCACAAAGCCCGTACATGACATACATAACAGGTACTGTATTACATTATATACACATACAGTATATACAGTACTGTGCAAAAGTCATAGGCACATACAAACAAATGCTATAAAGCAAAGACGCCTTCAAAAATAATGAAATTAAACATTTGTACATCAGTTCCACCATTTAAAAGCAATATTAAACATGAATAATCTAAACAATATTAAGTCAATATTAAGTGTAACAACTCTTTGCTGTTTAAAAATGCATCTCAGGTACACTTTGTGCAGTTTTATAAGGAAATTAGCTGGTAAGTTTTTCTGAGCATCTTAGAGAATCTTCTGGAGAGTCTGACTGTCTGTCGTACCTGTTTCTGTTTTTGCAGATAAAACCGGACAGACTTCATTATGATTTTTGTCTGAAAAGTGCTGTATTATGTAATATGTTGCTTTCTTTACTGCCATACAAACATTGTCCTATACCATTTAATTTTCTGTTTGAAAAGAAATGTTTTTATTTTTTTTTTTAAATTATTGACTAAATAATGCAGAAATGATAAAACATTTAAACAAAATTTGTATAAAAATTTTTTGGGTGCCTAAAACTTTTGCACAGTGTATATATATATATATATATATATATATATATATACACACACACACACACACACACACACACACAATCGAAGGCGGCTTTGGCTGAATGTGCATTGCTATGACGTCACATGAGGCATCTTGGCCCAAATCTGCAGAAGATCTGCATATATATATATATATATATATATATATATATATATATATATATATATATATATATATATATATATATATATATACACACACACACACACACACACACACACACACACACACAGTACTGTGCACAAGTTTTAGGCAGCCTATTTTTTGTTTTTTTTAGTACAAACTTTGTTATAGATTTTTTATTTTATGACTTCTACATTATCAAGTCAGTACAGAAAGCATTTCAGATTCCCAAACATTAGTTTTCTAGCACAAAATTAAATGTTACAGAAAAATGTTTTATGTCATTAAAGATATTACACATATTATGTAAGAGACCACAATGAAGGCTGCTGGTTTTTGCTGCAAAAATAAGTGCGAAAGTCAAAAGTGCAGAAGTAAAAGTATCCAGAAGAACTGTGGCTGGTTCTGCAAGATGCTCAATAAAATTTACCAGCTCATTTCCTTATAAAACTGCACACATTGTACCAGAAACTACTATTTTTATTTTTATTTTTTTGTCACACCAAATATTGACTTTGTTTACTGCTCTTTACAGTATTTTCTTTAATGTAGAAATATTTAATGTCATTATTTTGAAGGTATCTTTGCTCTACAGCATTTATTTGCATGTGCCTAAAACTTTTGCACAGTGTGTATATATATATATATATATATATATATATATATATATATATATATATATATATATATATATATATATATATATATATATATATAAAAGGAACTCTACCCCTAGAGGTAGTTGTACATAGTGGTAGGGTTCATTTAAAAAATAAAACCTGCTGGCTTAGGACACTCCCATATCCGGTTTTCCGTGAGGAGATGTTTATTTAGCGTTTATGGAATGAGTCTCCATTTCAGCATTTGTAACAGTCAGAGGTAAAGCTGTAACTTTAAAAGTCTTTTTTGAAAGTCTTCACGACAGAATACTTTGTGTTCTGCAGTTTCTTGGTAACATGCGAGACACGTGTGACGGAACGTTATATAGCCGTTATTTTTCGCGGACATTACACGACATTAAATGTAACTATAAACAGATTTATGCCTCTTAGACTGCAACAATTTACCAACACTAATCATTTTTTTATTTGTTAAATAATGGCGTCATACTTTAATGAATAAGATTAACACGAAATTGTCAGTTTTGACAAATTGCCGTGGTATAAGAGGAATAAAACACTTAAAAATCTGATATTATAGGAAAATAATCCACTTCGGGGTGTAACAGTTACTCTGCCACTGATTATTTTACTATAATAATATGGCCAACATTTGCCATATTTATTTATATTAATATTTATTCTGTCCAATATTAATCATAAGTCTGAGGCACACGTTATATATGCACCTTACATTTCAGTTTCATTTTAATGGAGCTTTCGAATGAGACACAGTACACTGTCACTTATAATAGTAATATAGCTATTTGTTTTTTTATTTTCTTAAAGTTCTTGTACTTTGCGGCTTTGCAGAGCCTCCTGCGATCACTGGCACACACACCGATACAACAACAGAAGTATGAATATTTGTGCATTTTCATTTTCATCATTTTTTCCCCTCTATGCATTTTGGAGTGAGAAAATAGATATCCATTTTTTTTTGACAATTGTAATATATATCAATTATATTATATTATATTATATAGCAGTACAATATATTTGAAGGGTTTCTTATTTAATTTTTTTTACTCCTAAAATGTGCCATCAAAGCCCGGTGTTCACTTTCAGCATGAAATTAAACTTGACAATGAAAAAAAAACAAAAAAAAAACAAACAAAAAAAAAAACAATGTTGACAATATAAAAATACATGGTATTGTAGTTCCTTAAATAAAGCATCAATCTATATATAAAATATTATATTGAAGTATATAAAAATATGCCTTTTCAGATAGAGTAATAGCCATCAGCTTTCAAGATCCTATCACCCAATGGCAACCACAAAAAAAAAAAAATGGATTTATGTACAAACGACTTGTGTATTAACGCTCAGACAGTCACAACAGAAAGGACTGAATGTTTTCCCAAATCATGTGCACGAATGGTAGTGTTAATGTCTTGGTTACATGAAATACATGAACATCTCCAAGGAAATACAATAATACTCTGGAATAAATTAAATGTAAAGGCATAATTTCCTTTCGTACATATTAATTTAGTCAGTGTATCTTTGGAGAGAGGGAGAGGGGATGGCAGGGGAGGCGGAGAGAAAAACGGCACCCATGCCTGCTTTAACAGTATTTACGGCCTACTCAGAGATACACAAGACACAGGCAGTGATGGCTATCACAGAAAAATGGATGCTACTAAGTGGCCGTTTTGAAGTGATCTACCACGGGTGGAGTGATGGAGTGTCTCGTTGGCTCTGTGCTTACACACTGCAGGACCTGCAGAGGCGTATGGCAGTGACGTGAACCTTCAGTTGGTGCGGTGGATGGAGTGTTTGAGCGAGGAGCGTGTGTTTCCCGTGTTGAGTGGTTTTCCCCTGGTGTCTCCTGGCCAGGCAGTGTCTAGCACGAGCGGCTCGTCCTCCAGTCTCCCTTACGCCCCTCCCCTCCTCTTCCTCTTCTTCCTCCTGGCTCAGAATTGTGGCACCGTGTGCCCCGTCTCACTCTCCGTCGCACGGTAAAACGCCGTCGTCGCCAGCGTGGGACGGTAGGGAGATGCCTAATTCGTCCACGCACCAACAGTGGCCGCGCTGCATGCCTTTAGAGGAACGACACTGAGGAACAACAGGTACACACTTAAAACTAAATGTATATGTACTCTAAGCAGATAAAAATACTTCTTTAATTAAAAGGACTACTGGAACAGTAGCCTACTAATTTGCTTCCCAACGTGAAACTTGAATGTGAATAACTTAATGAATGTGAAAATCATAGTTGGAGCATTCTGAGAGTTACAAAGTGTAATAAAGGTCCGTCACATGACCACCATTACTTATTTACATACATACACTCAGGCTGTCTGAAGCAATTTTGTGCATCTACCTCCCTAAATATAGTTTCTACTCCATCCATCCATCCAGTTTCCATTTGCCAATCGACTTAAAATGCATGTCTTTGGACTGGGGGAGGAAACTGGAGTACCCAGAGGAAACCCCCGAAGCATGGGGAGAACATGCAAACTCCACGCACACAGGGCAGAGGCATGAATCGAACCCACAACCCTGGAGGTGCGAGGCAAACGTGCTAACCACTAACCACTTTATGTGCTTAAGGTAGGATATTTTAGTTTCTAGGCATTTTTCAACAGTATGTGAGTTTGTATTGTGTTTTATTATACTGAGTTCTCAACACTCGATATATAGGCAGTGGGATTACAACGTGTTTCTGTCTTAAGACCTTAAATGTATTCTTTAAGTTGTCTATACACCAGTTTTTTGGCAGTTTTGGCTGTTAAATGATATCCAAATATGCTCTAGCATGGATACAGAATATACTAAACCCTTGAAACTGGCAATATTATATAAAAGATTATATACAATACATTATACATTATAATTCTATAGTATTCCACCATTTCAGGTGGACACGTCAATACATTTTCTTACAATTTGTCTTTATTAAACAGTGTATTATCACCATTAAGGCATGCTGTATTTTATGTTTCCATTAAATTATAGTACTGGAACCCAGCTGCACTTCTCCACTCATATGATCATGGCTTTATGGTCATGCTTGAGAAATAGATAATATATGCTACTGTTATTCTTTTTACACCTTTATTTTTGTCCCCTCTGTCTATTCAGTTTGCCACTCGATCACACGAGATGATTACATATGCATCATATACCTGCTTTTTCCTGTAGAAGCCACGAGTGTCGCAGTTGGGGATGTAGATGTCACGATCGGACTGGAAAACGGTGAGCTCGAGGCCACGCAGCACGGCGTTGAGCAGCTTCCGGCACGGAGCCTGGGGAGGAAATGAAAGTACAGAGGACAAAGATGGGAGATCGGGAAAAATGAATCGAACGTTCCAGCTCACGCATGCCTCTCTGATCTGAATGCGGATAAGGAGCGCAACAGTACATGTTCTTTTGAGGTTTGGTGATTAGATCTATATCACAGCGCACGGCGGATCAGACGTCTTTATGGATTATTGGATCGAAAAGAATGAACCTGAAACATTTTGGATGTCAAGCCATGATGATTCGGGTGGGAAAACGTAAAGGCTTTGTGAGGGCTTTCTCAGGCACAGGCTTTAGGATTCATATCCTGTTGGAGTGTTAAAAAGGGGAGAGTTTCATGGGGTTTATCGGGATGAATATAAAGTAAGAAATGAAATAAGACAAGAAGACACCAACCTTTTCAATTTCACCGCTGTGGGAAGGATGTGGACCTGCGAATACAATACAATAAAATGAATAAGTGCTGAAATCCGTGATTAACCCTGAAATAAAAGATCATTTGTATTATTATGCAGATAAACTGAACCCAATTTCAGCTTTGCCTTCACACAGGCTGTGTTTAATGCAATAGCTGCTGATGAACAGTAGATGGAGACGTCTGGTGTATGAATCAGCACCATGAGAATGTGGGTGACACTGACATGTACTCACACACACACACACACACACACACAGTCCTTCCCTATTTCTCGTTCCCTTTTTTCCTGTGTGACCCATTTAATTTCAGTCACACATGCCCAATTTGACACACATAGGATTGACACACATGCTCATGCACACTGACAGTGATCTTATAGTCACTGAAGTCACTGAATTGCTTTTGCATGGCAGTGGAATTTATTGTCACTGCACGCAAACTGACAGCTATTCTCAGCATTTTAGAGGCTACGCATACCCTTCTTCTGCTAGCATTTCTGTTATCCCTGTGACACTGACACTGCAGCACAGTGACCAAGGTGAGCATCTGATAAGGCATCTGTGGAGCCTGAAACACATGCTGCTGCTACATGCCGGTGCGCTCAAAACGGATCACGGCATTCATGCTGATGCTGCGTGCAATGATACAGCATGACTCAGAGATTGTCATGCTTCAGGACCGTATGCCTGCGAAAGGCAACGAGCTCTTACCTGCAGGGTGGGGTTTCTCGGTGGGACTCGTCTTGATCTGCTTGGTGCATACGCCTCGGCCCTGCAGCAGAGCCTGGAGCGGGCTGTGGTCACGTGGAGGAGGCATGCAGCGCAGGCCCTTGGCACAGCTCAGCGTGTAAACCCCGCACGGCTCCCCTAAAGCCAGCACAGCTGTGTTGGCTGCCCCGACGGGGTCCCGAGAAGCTCGGGAGTCTTTGCAGGACGGGCAGATCTTATGAGGACCCAAGCGACTGGCCAGAGTCCAGGATCCACAGTGAGCGATGAGCAACAGGACAATGGTCGTCAAGTTCAAGAGCAAAGGCATCTTTGCGCTGTGGGACTCCGTGCTCCTTCGCCCGTTCGGATACGTGCTCCTTGGCCGATGCTATTTCTGGAGATCTGCTTCTCTGTTTCTCTTTTTCTTTTTGCTCGGTGCTCCGTTCAGCCAGAGTGCCAGAGGACACGATCCTGAGAAATGCACAGAGCAGCAGCTTTTAAAGATCTGAAAGGCGGTGATAGAGAGAGAGAGAGGGAGAGAGAGCATGGTTATGACACCTTCAGGGGCTGGGACTGAGAGAGAGAGAGAGAGAGAGAGAGAGAGAGAGAGAGAGCAAGGAAAGGAGGGAGGGAGAAAGAGAGAGGGGGGAAGAGAAAGAGATTATACTTGCTTTCAGAAATGATCAAGCTCCATTCCAGCTTTTCTTCCTCCGTTCTTGCATCTGGAAGCACTCCTTTTGCCTGAAGTACAAATGTGGCACACGTCAAAAGCCATGCAATGCACCATACATGAAAATGTCACACCGTTCTGGTCATGTTTGCCATGGTAACACACAGAGGGCAAAGGATTCAGATCCTCTCATGTCTTCACTACTGCACTTCTTTCAGACTTTCTTCTCCAATCGTAAAAAATATTGAAAAGACCATATGTTCTGGGTTTAAGTGCTGTATCAGCAGAGTATGATGATAATGCAATCATTTCTATGGTGCCGAATCATTATCTGATCCGTTCAACAATCTGACTCTTGCATGTGTACTCTTTCTGAGAAACAATGTCCAGGTTTGATTGATTATCAAAATCTCCACTCAAGTAGCATGTAATAGCTGGATTTATCTATGACTTATCTAGGGATGCACAACGTATCTGGAATACAACCCCAATTCCAAAAGTTGGGACACTGCGTTCACAATAGAACATAGAAATCATATCAAATGTTTAAACTGAGGAAATGTATCATTTTAAGAAAAAAAATGGGGTAATTTTGAATTTGATGGCCAGAACACGTCTCAAAAAAGTTGGGACGGGGGCAACAAAAGGCTGGAAAAGTAAGTGTTACTAAAAAGAAACAGCTGGAGGAACATTTTGCAACTAATTAGGTTAATTGGCAACAAGTCAGTAACATGATTGGGTATAAAAAGAGTATCTTAGAGAGGCAGAGTCTCTCAATAGTAAAGATGTGATGGAATCTGGATGGAAGCATATGTTGCTCTAAAACTTTTATATACCTTTCAGCATTGATGGTGCCTTTCCAGATGTGCAAGCTGCCCATTCCATAGGCACTAATGCACCCCCATATCATCAGAGATGCAGGCTTTTGAACTGAGCGCTGACAAAAAAAGCCGGATGGTCCCTCTCCTCTTTAGTTTAGAGGATGTGGTGTCCATGGTTTCCAAAAAGAATTTCAAATTTTGATTCATCTGACCACATAACAGTTTTCCACTTTGCCTCAGTCCATTTTAAATGATCTTTGGTCCAGAGAAGACGGTGGAGTTTCTGGATCATGTTCACATATGGCTTCTTCTTTACATGATAGAGCTTTACCCTGCATTTATGCATTGCAAGGTGAACTGTGTTCACAGACAATGAGTTCTGGAGGTGTTTCTGAGCCCATGCAGTGATTTCCATTACAGAATCAGGCCTGTTTTTAATGCAGTGCCGCCTGAGGGCCCGAAGATCACGGGCATGCAATATTGATTTTCACCCTTGTCCCTTGCGCACAGAGATTTCTCCAGATTCTCTGAATCTTCTGATGATATTATGTACTGTAGATGATGAGATATTCATAGTCTTCGCAATTTTACGTTGAGGAACATAATTCTGAAATTGTTCCACAAATTGTAGACGCAGTTTTTCACAGATTGGTGAACCTCTGCCCATTTTTACTTCTTACTTTACAGATTCTTACAGTGAGACTCTGCCTCTCTAAGATAATCTTTTTATACCCATTCACGTTACTGACGTGTTGCGGCCATGAAATTCAACATTACCTCATTTTTTTCTTAAAATGGTACATTTCCTCAGTTTAAACATTTGATATGTTTTCTATGTTCTATTATGAATAACACATGGGTTTATGAGATTTGCAAATCATTGCATTCTGTTTTTTTTTTTTACATTTTACACAGCGTTCCAACTTTTTTGGAATTGGGGTTGTATATAGCCGAACAAAATTTTGATGAGGAAACACTCACATTTTGTGTGAACATCATAACATATGATTGTGTCGAAACATGCAGCTGTCTATTGAAATGCCATTATCTAGATAATTGTGGACAGCAAATTAAAGAGCACAAGATAGTCTGTTCCAGTGGCAAATAATATTACGGTTACGATTACTTGACATTACCTGGGTTTTATTGTGCAGTACTTTGGCAGACACTTGTTGTCTTTGAAAAGTGCTATATAAATAACGGTGACTTGACTTGACTTGACTTCCGTTTATTCACCCAGTATGATCTCCACAAGAGATTTCATGTCCAAGCCTGTGTCCTTTCACCTAAATACCATTACAACTAGGCTGTAAACTGTAAATTTTTCCTTTATGGCAGTTCTCAGCCAAATAGTAGTGTCTTCTTTCTTCATGTGACTGTGTGGAAATGTTCCTGGAAAGACAGAAATAGAATTTAAGAGTCATTCTAGCAATACTCTCCAACGCAGACCTGTTCAGATCTGGTCTTGTTTGAAGTATCACATATGAGTCAGCTGAACTCCCGGTTTCAGAGGAATGCCTGTTCCCTGAACACTGGGAACGCAACCAGATTGGAGATTTCTCTTTCCTCCACTCTGCTCAGATGTTAGCCAGCTGGTGTTGTTAACGCAATATCGGCAGAGGTGATCGATTTTGGCAAAGGGAGTAAGGTTACCTGCTGTGTTCTGTTTCCATATAAGGCTTAGTGCAGAACCTATGCTTATTTTCCACATGTTCCAGCAGGGAAATGTTCCAACTGGATTGCAAACCAATGGGGGCCTCTATGGGGTTTTTTTCCCCTCCAAAATTGTCTGTCAGAACAAGACTCCATCCCCTCCACCCATTGAGACAGCCATTCTCTCCCAAATCCCTTTTTCAAATGTGTACATCACCCATCACCAGCCATCCATCCACTTGTAAACCCTTCACACACTGCTGCTTTATTTGCACAGCATTCTGGAAATGTTTTCCACACAGATTCTGCGTCTGTCCATCTAACTCTTGCTATTTCCAAAACAAGGCTTTAAATGTAGATTCCATGTGATTTTCATCATCTTGCTCAGGGTTGTGGTGGATCCAGTGCCTATCCTAGGAACACTGGGACCGAAACGGGAATACACCACACCAAGGATGGGACACCAGACCATCACAGGACACATCATGCGCACCAATTCACACCTAGGGACAATTTATTGTAGGCAGTCCACCTACCTGTAGGTTTTGGTGAGGTTGGAGAAAACTGGAGAATCCAGAAGAAACCAAGTCTTGTTAAAGCACACTTAGAATAGATATTCTGATTCCGTGGCAATTTTTCTCATGCTCCACACCATGTTTGAATGACTAGTATGGCTGCAGCTAAGAAAATTATTCTCCTCAATTGGAAATCAGCCCCTGTTTTGTTTAATTTTTAATTTTTTTTTTTAAAGATGAATGCCTGAGATGGCCCATGTGGTGCAGATGGAACAACTGAGATGCTGTGACATGAAAGCATAGAAGCATTTTTCCTACATTACATTTTTAGATGTATTAAAGGGATTGAAGATGGAACTTGTGGTATTTACAAGTTTGAATACCAGTGATGCCAAAGTCATCCATGGCCAGGAGTCTAAGAGAGAAAAATTGCCTGATAAATTGGGTAGGAGGGATGTTATTCTGTCTCTCCCCTGTCAATTAAAGCAACACTAGCCAATCATGGGCGTCTGTGAGCTTATGTATGCGGAAGAGGTCGTATAACGCTTTCTCCTGAATGTGTTTCTGTCTGCCTGTGACGCAGCATGAGCAGCAGTTTGAAAAGATACGGTTGGCTGGCTTCACATGTCTGGAGAAAGCATGTGTTAGCCTTCACCCTCTCTGGTTGGTAGCTGTTGTATGATAGCTGGCTGGTAGGTGGGAATTGAAAAAACTAAATTATGGAGAAAATTGGGTGGGAAGTCGGGCTGCTTTCCTTGTTATTTGTTCACTTGTTAATAAAACCCTTTAAATAAAATGTAAAAAAAAAAAAAAAAAAAAAAGGTTCCTTAGTGGTTCTTTGGGTGGTTGACTCATCCTATAATGACAAACCAAACGACAATATAGATGTCCATCTATGTAGATGGAGATGTGGAGGCGGACGTCAAATACCACATCGTGAAAGAGACAGCTGTCTTTTGGAGGATGAACTATATCTGGTCCTCACCATCCGTCTCCCTGAAGATCAAGCTCCGACTGTTTAGCGCCCTCGTGGTACCGATGGCAACCCATGCCTGTGAGACCTGGAACGATCAACAAGCATCAACAAGAAGCTTGCTGTCTTCCAGCAGAGGTGCCTACGGTGAATCCTTAACAGCCGATATTCCAATCATATCATCAACAAAGAGGTGCTCTGAAGGAGTGGCATGCACAAGCTCCATGTCATCATCGCCCACAAGAGACTCTGACTGGCTTGCCTCGTCCTCTGAACGGATCCCCAAGACCACATTTATGGCATTTGGCAGACGCCCTTATCCAGAGTGATTTACACAACTGAGCAGTTGAGGGTTAAGGGCCTTGCTCAAGGGCGCAGCAGTGGCAGCTTAGTGGTGCTGGGATTTGAACTCACCTTCCACCTTCAAGTCAGAAGTCCAATGTCTTAACCACTGAGCTACCACCGCAATGACATGGGTATCACCAGGTGCCAAACGTCAAAGAGGACGCTCCCGAAACACGTGGAGAAGAACGTTCATCCAAGACCTGCAGGAATTGAACATCAAATTGGACGACATTGAGACCCTGGACGAAGACCAGAAACGTTGGAGAGAACTTACTGCCCGATATGCTACCTAGCATGGGAGGCTCTAAGTAAGATGTAGCTATTACAATAATTATTGGGTACTTATGCATATTAAACCTAAATAAATAAATAAACAAATAGATAAATATAAATAATTTTCCAGAATTTTCTAGAGATGTATAATAAGTCTTTTAGGAACAAAAAGACTTTCCCCGAAGAAACTGAACTAAAGCTTTGTACTGAGACCTTCTATGGATAACCGCATACTAACGCACTAATTAGTATTTCAAAACAGCATGTCAAAATAGTGCGCTACAATACTATTTAGTATGCTAGTACGCTGTACCACTGACGTTTCTCTGTGGCGCGTTAGTACACATGCGCTGGATTGCGGCTCGCTTTCCTATTGGTTAAAACCGTGTCAGTGGCTTTCCTCCCCACCCCTCACTGGCCTCTATGATGTAAACAGGAAGAGTCTGAGACAGATTTCTGTTGAGTTTTTCAGGTGACTAGCGTGCTAGCTAATGGAGTTCGTGGCTAGAATTAAACACAAGGGGCCTTAACATCCCATATTACCTACAAATGTGAGTAAGGTAAGATTTATTTTAATGAAAAGAACCAAAATGGCGACTCGGTATCAGCTTTCTTCGAGTGGCTTGTTAGATGCTAATGCTAACGTTAGCTGAGAGTAACTGGATAGTCAACTTGCTAGATGGCAAAGTTTAGTCGAAGGCTAAAGTTATTGAGTGTTAGTGTCCAACTGGACTTTTAATAAAAAATAATAATAAAAATGTATATATTCGGTCGGCGTATTTAGCTAGCTAACTAATAGCTATTTAACTTTATATAGAGAGTGAGTTGAACCTGAGTGACAGTTTAATAGTTAACGGTTGCACAAACAAACAGACTGTGAATGCATTAAGGTGTCCACATCAGTGTTTGTGGGTTTGTTTTTAAAGATGCAGTAGCTATTTTTTTTACTTCCTTATTTGTTCAAATAGACCAAGGATGATGTGTAGAAAATGACTAAAAAACAAACAAAACAACAATGTATTAGGCAAAAGTCTATTAAGTCGCTGAGGGGAAAAACTGTTTGGAAAACTGAGTTCCGGTCCGGAATATTGTTTGTGTTTGGATACACCTCCTGTCAGTCATTTTATAGACATTATTCTCTATGGTCACCGTGGACAGTAGGGGCGGAGCTTCGTGAATATGGGCGGAAATTATTCAAATGTAACAGTACCTGCTGCTCGGTTGTTGATACAGTACGTGCTGATCAGTATAAGTGGTAAGCATGAATACAATCTGGGCGTACCACACGGCACGGATTCTGACATCTGTTCTGCACCAGTCTCGTTGCATTATGGGATAGCGCAGTATCCAAAATGTGGTTCCATACTGCAGAATCTCTGCGGAAGCAGTAGGTCATCCGGGTATTTCTCGCCTACTGTTTTATGAATACTGAGAATTCGGACATACTACGGACCTGGCAATGATGCAACTAGTCATTAATTATAGAAAACTTAAAGTCGATGATACTGTGCATATGTTAATACAATAATAATAATAATATGATATGAATATAAAGTAATGCTTTATTTCTGTAGACTCCATTATAACGACTCTTTAATCAACCTGCACGATCTCTCTCGCTTTAATGATTTTATCTTCTTTCTCCCTCTGAAAATGTGTAGTCAAGGTTTTAACACCCAGACCGAGTATATGGCTGAGTGCCTCTTCTAAAGCATCCATTTTTCATTTTGCGATTCAGGAAGTGTTTAATGTCTGGGGGAAGGTAAGTGATCCGTGCGAAACTAAGTACCGCAAATAGCAGCACACAAACATTTTGTCTATTGATTTTTTCCAACGCAAGGCGACATCTGTGTAGGAAATCACAGACATATGCATCAAGAGTAAAAATGTTAATCGACCGCCGAGTTTAGCAAAAATCTGTAGGTAATTTGGCCTGTAAATTTCTCAGATGGGGACGGAGAAAGACACAGACATGGCCGATCCAGATGAAAATAAAATCATAGAGGCATAATATAGGAGTAAAATAGGAAATGGCCTTAGGACCCCATGTAAATTTAATCTGGTCCAAATAGGGATAATGTTGATAACTTGAGTCTAATTACAATTTTAAGAAAATGTAAGTACATGTGATCTAAAACGTTAAGGTCATTTTTTTTAGTTTTAAGACAAAGTAACAGTTTTTTTTTGTAGAAACGTTCATAAATAAATATTAAGCTACATATTTGTGAAATGTGTCTAATATTTCATTAGATCAATTTATGATGTGATTATCAGGTCCTCTGTGGGTTTTTTGTTTGTTTGTTTGTTTTTTGTTTGTTTTTTTTAAAAAAAAAAATTATATTGTAACAAACAAGGCTATAACCGGAACAGTCAGACAGAAACTTAAAAAAAAAAACAAGGATTTTCCGTCATGACGGGCAGCTGTCACATCACCCCAAATGTTCTCTCCATCAAAGATGTTTCATGCATCTGGATTGCAATCAAGGAAAGACTATTGTGGCCTCTTTTATGCAGTAATTAGTTTAGACAATAGATTGCAGCTTGACTGCATTCTCTAAACATCTGTCCCCAACACAAGAATTCTAAACATTGTCGGTGTTTTTCTTTCCACTGTTTTTTTTTTCTTCTTTCCCCCGACCAAGATGGACGACATCAATTTACACTACAGGATCCTCAACTGGAGGCGCAGGATCAGAGAAATAAGGGAAGTGCGCGCCGTACGCTACCAGGAGCGCTACAAACGCATGCTGAAGGACGGAGACACTTTGAGGTGCGTCTGCTGACTGTCTGGGGTTATAAAGCTTATACATTTCCTGGAATGAGTCACGACGTGTTTAGGTACCAGCCAGACATGCTTTATGTAAAGCAGATTGCAATCAATTCTAGGAATACAGACAAGTGAGAAACGTCTGATCAGAAACAAGTAAAGAAAAAAGAAAAGGAGTCAACTAGTCATCTTTTCCATCGTTGAAGCAAAAACTGATTGAGGACATTGCTGTTTTTATTAGGACAGTTACACGGTGATGAACAACAGCAAACAACGTCTCATGCTGACGTAAACATGCGAAACATACACTTCCGGCTTCAGTGCTTTTATAGCCTACACTGTTACCAATGAATAGTAAATAAATCGGTGCAATTAATCTGCAAAATAATCAGTCTGTTACACTATTTATAGCAATGTCTGTTGGTTAAAGCGCTATACAATAAAACACGCGTTTAAAACACTCTGATGTGAATGACCTGGAACTGAGAGCACGCAGCATGGAAGCTCATGTCCATCAACAGATCCCTATACCAAGTAAAGCTGAATTGGCTTCATGGAAATACAGGGTGTCCCAAAAGCCTTCTTACACAGGGGACTGTGTTTGCCAGCACCATGCCGGTTGTGCCTTCATCAGTGGATGTTCGTGGATGTCCAGTTCTCGGTTGGTGCGCAACACTTCCAGTCCTTTTGAATTTGTCAATAAGTGTCGTGTGTGATGTGCTCGCCATGTTTGCTGTTAACGTCCATCGCAAACTTGCGACAGCTTCCCGATCCAGCCATGCGAATAATTTCAATACGTTCTTCTTTTGTCTTAAAGGCTGTCTGAAAAATGTTAATAATAATATAAACCAAGTATGGACCATTTTGGACGACATTTTGCTAAAAAGTGGTAATTTCCCCTATATATGGAGACTTTTGGGACACCCTGTATATTCGGACTACATTTAGCTGCTCTCTTTAGCATCTTGCTGCTGTTTTTTTCCACCCACCTCCCTAGACTAATGTATTTGTCGGCTAGTCTACACATCTACTAGTGCACAGTAGTTGTAGGAAGAACATAAAGAGCCTTGAATTGTATTTAGTAGTGCGAGCACTAGTCCCAAAGTCCCGAAGCAACCTGTACAAGTTAAAGAAGTCTGACTAGAATTGACCATAAATAGGCAACAAATTCCTCACTTTAGATCTGCGTACATAATTTAATTCCCAATGCTTTGGCCTTATTAAATCACTTTCCAAGTTAATTAAATCAAACTAATGGAAGACAAGTGCATGGCTTTCGTTCTTATTTATTGCCATGAATAACGTCTCAGAAATTAACAGCGTTCATTTGTCTTCCTTCCTACCAAGTATTCCCCGGCGCAGGCCATTTTGTCCTTTTCCACCTGCGCGCTCGGCGTTAGTGTCGATTGTGGCTCAAATGGTTTCTTTTGAGTTGTCACAGTCAGAGCTCATCCCCACTCCGTCAGCACGGTAGAACGGCGACTGAAAAGCGATGTGCGTGCGTGTGTGCAGAGCCTTCAGCTCTTCCCAAAAACACAAACAAAACCTCGCAAAACCTCACTGATTGAAATCATTATAATCTCAGATCTTTTTTTTTTTTTTTTTTTTTTTTTTTTTGCTCAGCAAAAGATGAAAGGCACGTTTGACGTCTCGGAAAAAAACAGACAGCCTTTGCACAACATGGTGTCCTGAATTCCACAAAACATAAAATGCCATATTTTCCATGTCACTGTCACATTCAATTGGAGACGAGGTTTGCGAACGTGGAGGTCAGGTTGCGTTTAGACAGCTTTGTAAGAAACCATTCATGCGTGTGCGGGTTTTGGTGTGCAGGTGCATTTTAACATGGATGAGTGTTAACTGTCGCATCCAGAAAGAGACGATTCCCTGAACTAAGAGTCAAATTAAGAGATTCGGAGTAGGAAAATGTTTCACCTCATGCAAACACGGCTGTCGAGAGGAATTTACCACCTGAGCGTTTGAGTTAGTCAGAGTTAGTGGATGTTGAAAGTTATTTTGAATTTGACTTGTCAGAATTGAACCAATCGGGGCTTGAAATGCTTCACATTGCGCTCTGCATTGTTCACACTGACACATATCTGCAAAAAAAAAAAAAAGTCGAAAAGCAGTAGGAATCTTATAAAATAATGTAAGATCTGAAAAAATGGTCATCATAAGCATAACATTGATAATATTCTCATGCCATGTTATTTAATGAATCCTACTTAGCAGTAATAGTTGATTTGATTTTTTTTTTTAATAAATATTTTTTGGTGTTCAGTATATTTAAAAAAAGATATTTTCCTGAGCATTCAGGAAAAATTTGAGCCGTGATCATGGTGGAAGGATGGAAGTACCTATAGCAACAGTGCTCCTTATGAAGTGTCTCTAAAGTGCTGTAATTTTCCCTGCTGTAGTTACCAAGGGAACTCTGATGAAGTTGGCTGCTATGTGGCTCCACGGCCTTTATCAAAAGGAAACTGTTACTTTGAGGTAAGCAACGGCAGCCGTACAGGATTTAAGGCACGACAATACAGGTGGAAATGACTGCTAATGAATGATAATGTCAATCAGTTTTTCCCCCCAGATTTTTTGGATAAAGTCTATCTATAACACATCTTCTCTTAAACTGTTAAACAAATACTCAACCGAAACACTTTTTATTCACTCATGACCACCACATTATCTGAAACTTTTGGTAAAATCACTGTCATGTCGTATATCTCCTGACAATTCAAGTGTCATTGATATACAGTACTGTGCAAAAGTTTTAGGCACATGCAAAGAAATGCTGTAGAGCAAAGATGCCTTAAAAATAATGAAATTAAATGTTTCTACATTTAAAAAAAAAAATACCGTAAACAGTAGTAAACGAAACAAAGTCAATATTTTGTCTGACAAAAAAATAAAAATAGTCTGCGGTACAATGTGTGCAGTTTTATAAGGAAATGAGCTGGTAAGTTTTATTGAGCATCTTGCAGAACTTCTGGAGACTTTGACTTTCGCACTCGCTTCTTATTTTTGCAGCAAAACCCAGCAGCCTTAATTGTGTTTTTTTGGGGTTTTTTTGTCTGAAAAGTGTCGCTTACGTAATATGCTGCTTTCTTTAATGACATACAAACATTTTGTGCTAGAAAAGTAATGTTTGGGAATCTAAAAGGTTTTTTTTGTACTGACCTGATAATGTAGAAGTCATAAAAAAATAAATAAATAAATAAAATCTACAACAAAGTTTATACTAAAAAAGATTTGGGTGCTTAAAACATTTGTACCTGTCAAGTTTCTTTAGAAACCTTATATATCATGTACTTGTACTGTATACTCGAGTGGAAACGCATTAAACGAGATTGTATTGTTAGAACTGTTTTTCTCACAGTCTGTTTGTTTCCATATTCAGAACAACAATTCTCAGTTTATAGATGACCTGCATTCAAGAAATATTCAATATTTATTCCTTTCCCTAAATATACACTCACTTTAATAGGACCACCTGCTCTTTTATGCAGTTATCCAATCAGCCAATCATCTGGCAGCAGCACAATGCATACAATCATGCAGATACAGGTCAAGAGCTCACATCAGACATCAGAATGGGGAAAAAGTGTGATCTCTGTAACTGTAGCACAGTTGTTGGTGTCAGATGGGCTGGATTGAGTATTTCATAAACTGCTGATCTCCTGGGATTTTCACACAAATCACGTCTCTAGAGTTTACACAGAATGGTGCCAAAACCAGAAAACATCCTGTGTGCAGAGGGTCTGCAGGCTGAAACACCTTGTTGATGAGAGAGATCAGAGGAGAATGAGCAGACTGGTCTGAGCTGACGGGAAGTCTATAGTAACTCAAATAAGCACTCTTTACAGCTGTGCTGAGCAGAACAGCCTTTCAGAACACACATCTCATCAAACCTTGATGTGGGTGAGCTACAACAACGGAAGACCACATCAGGTTCCACTCCTGTCAGCCAAGGATAGGAATCTGCGACTATCATGGGCACAGAGTCACCCAAACTTTTTTTTTTTTCTTCCTAATATTCAACTGTCCAGTTTCAGTGACTGTGCCCATGATAGTCTCAGATTCTTGTTCTTGGCTGACAGTGTTTCCACCCACAGAACTGTCACTCACACAATGTGTTTTGTTTTTCGCACAATTCTAAAGTGTAAACTCTAGAAACGTGTGTGTGTGTGTGTGTGTGTGTGTGTGAAATTCTCAGGAGATCAGCAGTTTCTGAAATTCTCAAACCAGCCCATCTGGCACAAACATCCATGCCACAGTTAAAGTCACAAAGATCACACCTTTTCCCCCATTCGAATGATTGATGTGAACATTAACTGATGCTCTTGACCTGTATCTACATGATTTTATGCATTGTGCTGCTGCCACAGGATTGGCTGATTGGACAACCGCATAAATGAGCAAGAGCACAACTGTTCCTATTAAAATGGACGGCGAGCGTACATGTGCAAACCTTCACGCATTTTGCACAGCAGCTCCGCATTTCGGCGGCTGAGTACGCTGCTATGACTTATCACTCAAAATGCACCAGTCTTCTTTTATTTTCCCCAATAAAAACAGCCGATGAGCTGCTCAACATATAAATCTGAAATGATTGACATTTTGAGCTCGCCCATATGAACATTACACCCGCTGGAAGCCCCGCCCCGTTTCTCAAAGTATCTATTGGCCAGTTCTCTTGTCTCGACCCGATTTTCCCGCTTGAAAGATGGCTTTGAAAGATAACATTTAAACAAATATATAGTTATATCAGTTTATTTTATTTATTAGGAACGCCCCAAAAGTTTTGGCCACCAAAAAAAAGAGAAAAGGGTGCAAATTTAAAAAAAAAACAAAAAACAAAAGATTAAATAGTCCTACCACAAAGTGTCAAATCTAACACTTTACAATTAAATTATAATTAAATAAGTAACAGTGCATGTTATTTCCTTAATTAACATTTCCAACATACTGTTCTGTAAAAGTCTTTCTCTTCAGAGTGAAATAAATATTTTAATTCTAACAACATCAAAATACTAGATTTTTGTGTGTATTAAGTATGCAAATTTATGCACATTTAATTGGATCACGCCTCATTTGCATAACAGTCGACAGGTTGCCTATTGTTTGCTTCTTTTTTTTTTTTAATGACCCTCTTCTCCTTTCATCATTCTGCTGCCTTTAAGACTTTAAATGACACCCAGTGCTCAACTCGACCTTCTTCTTTTTATTCTTGTTCTTCTTCATCTCTTTCTTTTCTTGCTACTGTTTAAGTTCAGCAAGTTTTACTTTTAAATATTTGTTTTAAGCAAAGCCAAACACAGCAACGTCAACACATTTATACATTTCCATTCATCTATAGACAAACAAGATGCAAATTGAATACAAACTTGAAGCATGGAGATTGCATAACAATGAGCACGCCCTTTTTTCCACTCTGGGGTTTTTTTTTTTCTTCTTCTTCATGTTGTAAGGTTCAGTAAAACCGAGTGTCCCTTCTGATTCAGATATTTCTCAACACTTGTGCTAAATTTAGCGTTTTTTCCATTTGAAACAGAGACCTACTCAGTACCTCTGTTTAAAAAAACAAAAAAAAGGCTTGAACCTATTAAATCCCATATGCGGATTATTAGAGGATCATGTGGTAAGTAGAAAGTTCAGCCACACAACCTGCGATTTTCATACATATTCATACATTCTGTCCTATTTTCTATTAATAACATATCAAACAATTCGTAATTCATACCATTTATAGTAGATCAAAATGACCGCTCAAGCGGATCGCATGAAACATGAGTCACAGTTCTGAGTTGTGCTTGCCGACAGAACACCGAGAGATGGTCCATCTCGTGAAGAATACTCTTTAACGAGTTCATTCTGTGCCACACGCACCGTCAAGGAACACTTCAAAAATTTCCTGTGACTTCTCCAGGACACGCTGCACTTCTCGAGCTGATATGGGTGATGCCTTTGGTGTAAAATAGCGTTTGGGAAAGGAGCATGCAGGTGATTTAATATGGAAAAGCCTACGAGGTTGTGGCTGTAAATTGGGCTTTGGTTGAAAGCGTGCTTTGAGTGATTTACGATGCTGGTTTGAGGCCGCTGGCGGCTTGTTGTGGTTTGATAAACTTCCGCTTCCACATGGGCATGTGAGCTGGAACGTAGCACCCTGTCCATGCTGCAGTGCTGTGTGTGGATCTCCGTTTTGTATGCAAAAAAAAAAAAAGCAAAAGACTCCCTTATGGCACTTTTAGGTTTAAACGAAGGCTCTCACAATCAAGCCAACTTTTCTGATCCTGTTTTTACCAAGGGTGCCAATAATTCTGGACTTTTGAAATTGAAATGAACATGAAAGGTTTGACTTTTTTTTTTTTTTTCTTTTTCCGTGTTTATTCAACAATATATAACGATGATGCAGATTCTAAGACATGTGAAGCCAGAAGCCTCGGCTGCATCACAGTGCAGCATAACACACTCAAAGAAAGAGCTATCCGCCCTCTTCCGTATACATGAGCTCACAGAAGCCTACGATTGGTTAGTGTCGCTGTGATTGACAGGAAAGAGAGAGTGTACCACCCCTCCAACTCGGAGGCCAGTTTTGCTCCATTGGACTTCCGGCTACAGATGGCTGTGGCATCATCGGGAATCAATCAAATTTGAGATTTAGTGCGACAATAGCACAAATTTTTTTATTTATTTATTTATTTTAAAAAAAGTTTATTTTATTTATTTTTTTGGGGGCACCACTTGGGTGCAAATAACAAAATTATTATTGTGCAAATTGAAAACATCCGCACTGTGACACCATCATCAATTGTTTTCTTGAAGGAATGCAGTCAAGTGCCTTGAAACACGCAGCATTATTCGATGTGTTGACGTAATTTCCACTAAAACAGGAAGTTGGGCCAAGACATATCGAGTGGCTCCTCCCCCCCTTTTAAAATAGCCATTAGTGTTTAGCTTACCTCACAACCCGGGCTAAACCGTACTTGACAGCCGTGAGCTGGCACAAATGCTTCCTTCTTCAAAGTGAATGAATTGAAGCCATTTCCTTCTTAACCAACTTACGAACAGCCACAGACATGTTTAAGCCATGTTTGCTGATATGATTTCTCTCGCTCAACAATGGCAACTTCTGCAAGGTGATTTTTATAATGTTGGGGGTGGGACACGTTAGGTTCTGGACTGCATTTGATTGGACAGAAAATCTGATGAGAAGCTGAAATGCAGAATGATGTCATCAAAATTGTTGATCCGTATTGGTGGTAGAGAGAGAGAGATGCATATATTTTCTAAATGTGAATTTTGTCATTGTTCTGGAGCACTCTGGCTTATAGATAACCTTAAGGCTAACATATTCAAACTAAAATCGACAAAACTTCAATTTTGATTTCATGGGGACTTTTTATTACGGAAAATGTCTTAACTGTGAGTTTAAGTTAGTTAACAGCAAAGACATTTTTTCATCACCCGGACTTTTTATTTAAACCCAACCAACCTGCAGTTGAACTGAATCCCAAATTCACTACTTATGTGCACTGCCTGGGGTATGCTATAAGGGCATTGTACACCCTCTTTGTAGTGCACTCCATTTGATATTCAGTCCAAAAAAAAAAAACTGAGCTAAATGTAACCGGGCAAACCTACAGCCGTGGCCAAAAGTTTTGAGAATGACACAAATATAAATTTTCACAAAGTCTACTGCTTCAGTGTTTTTAGATCTTTTTGTCAGATGTTACTGTTACTGAAGTATAATCACAAGCATTTCATAAGTGTCAATGGCTTTTATCGACAATTACATGAAGTTTATGCAAAGAGTCAATATTTGCAGTGTTGACCCTTCTTTTTCAAGACCTCTGCAATTCGCTCTGGCATGCTGTCAATCAACTTCTGGGCCACATCCTGACTGATGGCAGCCCATTCTTGCATAATCAATGCATGGAGTTTGTCAGAGTTTGTGGGTTTTTGTTTGTCCACCCGCCTCTTGAGGATTGACCACAAATTCTCAATGGGATTAAGGTCTGGGGAGTTTCCTGGCCAATGACCCAAAATGTCGATATTTTGTTCCCCGAGCCACTTCGTTATCACTTTTGCCTTGTGGCAAGGTGCCCCATCATGCTGGAAAAGGCATTGTTCGTCATCAAACTGTTCTTGGATGGTTGGGAGAAGTTGCTCTCTGAGGATGTTTTTGTACCATTCTTTATTCATGGCTGTGTTCTTAGGCAAAATTGTGAGTGAGCCCACACCCTTGGCTGAGAAGCAACCCCACACATGAGTGGTCTCAGGATGCTTTACTGTTGGCATGACACAGGACTGATGGTAGCGCTCACCTTTTCTTCTCCGGACAAGCTTTTTTCCAGATGCCCCAAACAGTCGGAAAGGGGATTCATCAGAGAAAATGACATTACCCCAGTCCTCAGCAGTCCAATCCCTGTACTTTTTGCAGAATAGCAGTCTGTCCCTGATATTTTTCCTGGAGAGAAGTGGCTTCTTTGCTGCCCTTCTTGACACCAGGCCATCCTCCAAAAGTCTTCGCCTTACTGTGCGTGCAGACGCACTCACACCTGCCTGCTGCCATTCCTGAGCAAGCTCTGCACTGGTGGTGCCCCGATCCCGCAGCTGAATCAACTTTAGGAGACGGTCCTGGCGCTTGCTGGACTTTCTTGGGCGCCCTGAAGCCTTCTTCACAACAGTTGAACCTCTCTCCGTGAAGGTCTTGATAATCCGATAAATGGTTGATTTAGGTGCAATCTTACTAACAGCAATATCCTTGCCTGTGAATCCCTTTTTGTGCAAAGCAATGATGGCTGCACGTGTTTCCTTGCAGGTAACCATAGTTAACAGAGGAAGAACAATAATTTCAAGCACCACTCTCCTTTTAAAGCTTCCAGTCTGTTATTCTAACTCAATCAGCATGACAGGGTGATCTCCAGCCTTGTCCTCGTTAACACTCTCACCTGTGTTAACGAGAGAATCACTGACATGATGTCAGCTGGTCCTTTTGTGGAAGGGCTGAAATGCAGTGGACATGTTTTTTTGGGATTAAGTTCATTTTCATGGCAAAGAGGGACTTTGAAATTAATTGCAATTCATCTGATCACTCTTCATAACATTCTGGAGTATATGCAAATTGCCATCATAAAAAACTGAGGCAGCAGACTTTGTAAAAATTAATATTTGTGTCATTCTCAAAACTTTTGGCCACGGCTGTACATATTTACTCAACTCAATTCTTTCAAACAAACTGTATTTCTAAGAGTAGTTTTAAAGGTAATTATGCAAAGGATAAAACACTTGGGGGCGTGCAGTTACAGCTGGAAAGAAATCAATGACAAGGTTGTGCGGCTTGATGCAAAGAGTTACTGTTACAGCATGTTCTGAAGTGTTTTATTCCTCTTATACCACAGCAGTTTGCCAACCATCACAGTTTTTATTCACGAAACGACGCCATTTCCTACTTTTGATCCGTTTGTAGGTCTCGGAACATCCGTGAAACAAGTTCCTGTTATGTTATAGCAGCTATAAACAGTCAGCCTCTGTTTTTTTTTTTTTTCTCTGTTGAAGTTCATAAGACAAAAAATGCAGCTTGTCATGTTACAGAGAAACCACAAACTGGATGGAGGCATCCTGTGGTGGAAAACGTACACCTTTACCTCTGACTATGACAAAGCACTGACACTGGAGACTCCTTCTGTAAATACTAAATAAACCTCTCCTCACAGGAAACTTTGCATTCTTGTTGTATAGGGATTTTTTCCCCCAGCATTTGACCTCACAACACTCCTCATGCAGTAATCCAGTCATTGTATTTGGCTGTGCGTTTTAGCTCTGCACTGCTTCCCTAATGACCTCATCATCACTGTAACGATCATTAAAACCAAGTGAATGAAGATTATGGTTGATCCAGTGATGTTCTTTGCTGGATTATGGATGTTCTCCCTGCTGAAAAAAAAACCCCAGTAGAAACCCTCATAGAATTTGTAACGGTTTTAATGGTTATAATATGAATTGTATTGGTTTTAATGGTACCTGTGGGTCTCTACTGGTAATTTGTTGCCTTCTGTTGGTGGCATGTTATGTCTAGTGGATACCATTAAGGACCAATAATGGTAATAATGGCTCGCTGATGGTTTGTAATGGTATTTGTAGTGGAAACCATTAGAATTTCTGTGATGGTTTCTATTGTTTCATTCTGCAGCATTGTGAAAGATGACGCTATCCAGCTTCTGCGTCTTTAATGTCTCGGAATACTGGGTAACGCAGGTCATCTGATTCTGACGCGCGTTTCGGAGAGAATCCCCCGAATCCCCAGAGTATGGCGCTGCCCCCCCCCCCCCCCTTTCCATAAAGGTTGTGTGTCTGCTGGAATATGCGTCAGCGGCGTGATCATATTTCCTCATTACATTTTCACAGACGTTTCAGTTCACCTCCTTTGACCTCCACGAGTCAGCGTGCTTACCCGCTCGCCCATCAGCCTCGGCGCTGTCTGACACACACTCTGCTGAACTTCTTTCCCTTGTTTCAACAACTTCTCCAAAAAAAAAAAAAGCCTCACTGTGATTTTAGGCTGCCTGTTTTTTCTGTGTGTGTGTGTGTGTGTGTGTGTGTGTGTGTGTGTGTGTGTGTGTGTGTGTGTGTGTGTAAATCAATTTTGTCCTTAGTCAAGTGGAAATTTTCTCTATTAGCCTAATTGAATATTTTGTCTGGAAGCCTGGGCTGAAATTCTGCAGCTCCCGAGTTCACAGCAGGGTTCTCTTTTTGTGGAGCGGAGCGTCTTCGGCGCATTAAATTCACAGCAGGGCGCTTGTAGAGCGAGTACGTTGGACATCGATATTTTAAAGTTTGAGGAGCAAATCCTCGAAAGAGGCAAACAGAAAGTCGTATCTCTTTCTCATACGCTTTAACTCCTGGCAGTAGGTTTTAGGTTTTAGAGCTGAAATGGTCAACAGCTGCGTGGCAGCCATTCTTCCTGGAGAGCGCTAAAAACCATTAATTCTTGCGGACTAGGATTGCGCTTTCTTTTCTGCTGAGGCCAAGTTTCCTCAGGAATAGTGAATCTAATGATGTTCTGACCTTTATGGAGGTCTTTTTAAAAAAAAGAAGAAAAAAGAATTGCATGGGAGGATATGATTAAATTAGTCAAGGAGTCTAATTAATTAGTGGAAGTGAATGGAGTTAGTTCCAGGGATTTCCAAGAAATCACAGTCAAGTTCGACGAATTTATTCAAAGCAAGTCGTGCTGTGAGAGAAACGAAAACATGCAAGCGGGGATTTAAGCAGGAGCTGCGAGGTCACATACTTCGTAGCAGGTTACCTGACTTTCTCTGGCTTCTTCCCCCCCCCCCCAGCAGCTTCACGGCTGCTCTCGCTCCCCAAGCTCAGGCTATGTTAAAAGCCCTTCTGTGATATTGTTCATCACAGCTCATGTGACAGTGATCTAAAATAATCTCAAACCGTGAGCAGCCATGATTTCCTGTGGTTCAGACTTCCTGCTACCATGTCATGTTTTGTTTTCTTAATGTACAGTTACTTTCACATTGTCCTGCTTCTTTGTAATACTTATGATAATCATGAATGTGTATATATAGTAAGGTAGAAAAAAAAAATCCATTTTGATCAAATTTCAGAATACAAAACTGATTACTATGATCCTGAGTGCTCCATGCTGTTATGAGAGTGTTCTAGGATTGCGCTGAGGTGTTGTATCGTGTTGTGTTGTGAAATTTCAGGTGACTATAATGGACACAGGTGTCAGAGGGACTATTGCTGTGGGTCTGGTTCCTCAGTTCTACAAGCTTGATCATCAGCCCGGCTGGCTGCCTCACTCAATCGCTTACCATGCTGATGACGGGAAGTAAGTGTTTAATCTTGTGTTGTTGTTGTTGTTGTTGTTGTTCTTTGAGTTTGATTGAGTGTCTTAAGCAAATGACCTAATAATCAGATCCTCCACGATTTAGCGATTTTGCGATCGCAGAAATGAACACAAAATGAAGGAAACTCCTCAGTATTCGGAGGAGCTTGCAATTTTTCAGATTTTCTGCAGATTTGGGCCAAGACGCGTCATGTGGTCTCAACACAACGCGCATTCTGCCAGAGCCCTCTTCGGTTCACGTGCGTCGAACACGAGTACAGCTGAAAGGTCTCATTTACCAGCAAACATCACTGTGAAAGACCGTGGAAAACAATTTCATGCAAAAAAGCACAAAAACTGCTGCAGCAAAATCAAGCATTTTCCCCCCACAAAAATCTTATTAAACTATAAGTACTAAAGTCCTGTACGGACTGAATAAAGGTTTCTGGTGGTAGCTTACATGGACGTAATTAGATGTGACTCACAGTTCCATGGTATCAGTCAACCATTTTAACCACACGAGTAAAAATGAAAGTTTTAATGAAATCTGTGCACATTATTATAAGAAACATCTAAATGAAACAAAAAGATCAAATATCTAATTGTTTTTTTGTTTTGTTTTGTTTTTTATTTGAATTTCTCATAAAATCTTTTTAACTGTCAGTTTCATATATCGCATCACTTTATGTCGCAGCCAAACACAAAATGAACAAGAACCACTGGAGCAGGAAACTTGATCGAGTAAAAAAAAAAAAAATAATAATAATAATAAAAATGAATGGGTAGATGGTAAGAAATGAAAACTCATTTTAATCAGTATTTTGAAAAATTCAACAGTAATCGTGCTGTCAAACACCGTGACTCATCCTGACACGGTAGAAACCCTAGACATAATAATAAGTTGTGTAATTATATAAATGATTGGTTTTTTTTTTTTTTTTTTTTTTTGTTTCTTCACTCAATTTCCTTGTGTGTTTTATGTGTTGGGATTTTCTCAACCTCTTTCCCCAGCCTCCGTGTTCCAGATGAGCAGCTAATCAGAGGTTGCGGCTGAAAATCTGCTGACTCGTATATCTCTCCTCTCCTCCACAGACTGTATAATGGCAACCCTGTCGGCCAGCAGTTCGGCCCCAAGTGCAACCGTGGCGATCGGATAGGCTGCGGGATCTACGCAGACACTTTCGACGCCGGACTCACCACTGTGTTTTTCACCAAGAACGGCAAAGAGGTGAGTTCAGAAGCGTCACAGACCACCTCCGTTCCTGAAAGCGTTTTGCATAAACGTCCCCAGAGGTCTGTTTAACTGCCCTCACTGTTCTTAAATGACCTGCTGTTTTGGATCAGGACTTCCTGGCTTTATTTATGCTGTTCCTGTGTTTGTGGCCTTCTTTGAATGAAAGGCAGCTTGAAATGAACTAGATGGCGGCGTGCTTTGATTGGCACGTGGCCCGTGGCACACGTATTAATACTTTCGCAGTGATGTAACAAAACTTCTGTACCACTATGCACCGTTTACAATGATAATGTTCATGGCCTCTTCACTCACGCCCTAGCAAATATTTACATATTGTCATGCTTACTCATCCCGTGGTGAGCCTCCAAGACTAAAGCAGCAGTTAATAAGGCCTTGGTTTCCATCTGCCGAGCTCAAGGCCAACGGAAATCAAGGCTTCATTCCACAGCACAAGCTTCTCGTTGCTCTTGCACAAGAGACACGTGCCTCGTAAATGATCGGCCCGTTATGACTTTCCGTTCTACGCAACCGTTTAATACTAATGGCCTGCAAATAATTACAGTACAATACAGATAAAGAAAGCCCAAGCAAAGGTACCAGTGATCAGGAGGTGTTTATTCCTTTTTCCATAGTTTGTTCTTTTAGTGCACAATTTGTGACGACAAAATCCTGTTAATGGAGCAGGTGGGCTCGGTGGTGGTGCCCGTGGCTCCGGGCGGCCTTTTCCCTGCCATCGGCATGCACTCTCTGGGGGAGGAGGTGCGTCTGAACTTGCAGGCCGAGTGGGGCACGGAGGAGGAGGACAGCATCATGATGGTGGACAGCCACGAGGACGAATGGGGACGCCTTTATGACGTCAGAGTCAGCGGAACGGTAAGCTCAGACCACCATATCACATTTTACTGAGATAATAAGATGAGATGAGCAAGTGGTTTTATTCATTTAGAATGTATTAAGGAATAAAATACAACTGGGCATGCTGTTTTAGGAAATCAATCAGTGCTCAAGATTATTTTCTTCTTATTGCGTGTCCTGAAATGTTTCATTCCTTTTACACCACAGCAGTTTGCCAGTGCACTTTATTTATTTATTTATTTATTTATTTATTTAGGACACTTCATACTTTTTATCCGTTTAATATTATGGATCATCTGCCAAATAAGTTACAGCTGCTGTGACATAAGTGGTAACAAGACCTAAACAGTCACGTCCTCACCAGACACTTATTTCTTCCTCTTGAAGTTTAATGCAGCATGTCAAGTTTCCAAAAAACCACAAAGCCCTCCATTATAAAAGCTTTACTGTGTTGGGAAGCTTAACATTATGGCTTTACCTCTGACTGTTACAAAGCTTTCAGCTGAAACTGGAGTCCTCTTACAAAAATAATAAATAAACTTCTCGTCACAGAAAACGTCATAATTTCAATGATGACACAAGTTCTTTTGTTTGATGTGTCGCATCTAGTCCCTGTGTAAGTTACTATAGACATGATAACGTATAATTAATATATACCTTAAAGCCAGAATATTAACCAATCATAGTCAAATATAACAGGTATAATAGGTTATTCATAGGTTAAAAAAATTTATTGCACACTTCATGAGTGTACATTAATGTCTGGGCCTGAGCTGCACGCCGCTCTCGCCTTGGCTTTTTGTGCGCCTGGAGTTTATAGCATCTCAATTCTTGCGCAAAGCGCCTTAAGGCTTAGTATTACAGGGAATTGGTACTCCATGCCAAATGTGTGTGCGTTTTGTGTGTTTGAGTTTAGGTGAGTTTAGTTCAGCCTGCTTATCTAATTACAGCATGAACAAAGTTTCATGAGGTGCAAAATTGTGGATTTGTTCTGGAACCGTACATCCCGTCATCCTGATCTCCTCACCTGAAGTTCACTGTGATCCCTGGCCCCCATTTTCAGTGCCAGGTGATGATCAGAGCAGCAGGGTTCTGGCCCCAGGCTCACAACCTTGGCACATGACTGGTGAGGATGCCCTGGTGTATATCCGGGAGAGAAATACGGCTCTCTTGGCTTCTTGTCTTTTATAAATGCTGCTGGAGATTTTCTAAGCCGTGGTGCTTAGTGAAACAGACTTTCCAGCATTGGCCTGAAAACCTGCGTTTGGGAAGGAGAAGGAGGTCTTCACATGCATGCCTCTGCTGCCACACTGAGCTAATAATGGCATGTTTTGACAGGCACTTGACAGTTTGAGCTGTGGAACTAACGGCTGACAGCGCCGCACTTCATTTTCCACATTAGACACTGTTGAAGAAAGCAGTCTGGTTGTTCAGGTGCTTGGAACACGAGTGATTCGTTGGAATTGTTGGCTGACTGTCTTTGTTGTCAGGCAGTGTTGTTATTGTTGTTGTTATTAACAAGTCCGTGGAATACCGATCTTGCAGAAGCCTGCAATTTACCCATCAACGCTCTTAAGAAAAAAAATTCATCAGCATTTTGGACAATTTTAAGATAATCTCCACGTAAGTTATCTGTGGGGATGTTGATGGATTGTTGTGATGGAGTGATCCAAAAACTATGCGTCTTGGTCACTTTTTAACCGTGACACTTTAACAGTATAATTGCAGTATATATGCTGTGTTCCAGTGGTGGCAATTTTTACGGATTAAACATTTTACGATTTTTGTCTCCTTGGTACAACAATATGGGAGACACGTAAGGGGGAAAAAAAAATACAGCTGAAGGAGCAATCAGAGCAAAAGCTAATACTATTCACCTGTTGGAAAAGCCAAATCACTGAAGGGGAAAGGACACAGGTACTGCTTTGAGTAATGGTTACTTTCGCCAACTTTATCTAGATGAATTTTGGAATTTGGAATTTTGGAATTTGGAAACCAAGGTTTTATGAACCTAGAGAAAAAAAAGTGGTCGGGTGCATGGTCTCCCAGGATCGTTGGTAGTGGTCGACCGATTGATAGGTTTCACCGATTAATCGGCACCGATAACTGATAGATCCACACTGAAAGTTTTTCCCGGTTGTGTTCATTGCTGGAGCAACTGAGAAGGGTCCGCTGTCATTATTCAGTACAAGAGCGGTCTCTAGAGGCAAAATAAAAAATGTCACCGACAAATTTTGTTGTTATTTGAAGTGTTTTTGATTCATTTTGGACGGCTCTATTTTCATTTGTTATTTGGAGTGACAGTACTGTTTATTTTTGTAATCAGGTTCACCAGTTTTTTACTTTGAGTGTTATGTTTTCATTCACTATCGATTAATCGGTTATCGGCAGGTACTGCCCGACTCAGTTATCGGTTTCAGTACAATCCACTATCTGTCGACCTCTAATCGTTGGTATTTGAACTCGCAATCTCCAAATGACAGGGTGAACACTTTTCTGTTGAGCCCTGACACTATGTTTCAGGGACTTTTCAGATAAATGTGCAACGTACTTACAGCTCACATTTGAAAACTGTGGGGGGGGTAAATAGGTTTTGGTTTTCTGGCCCAGCGTATCCTGAATTTCGGTTTCGGGCCAGGAATTTTCACTTTACTAATACAGATGACTCTGACTGGTAGGAGCGTTCTTGTATTCATACTGAGACCTCACATTTGGAGAAAAAGCAGGTCAGGAGGAGTATTATAGGGGGAAAACATTGTGTTTTTTTTATCAGACTGTGGTTTTCAGAACACTGCTGCTGCTTAGCATTTTGTCCTTTAACAGTGATCCTTGTGTTGTACGGATTGTTTTTTTTTTTTATTCAAAGGGATTTCCATGCTGTGGAGGAAACCAGAACAAAAGCAAACGGAGTATGGAGTAGTATTTGTCTGAAGTGACATTTGATCTTGGTTTATTAGAAGCAGGAGTTCTGCGCTTAAAGTTAAGGACTGTTTGCCTCAGGAGGCCTTTGTGTCTATGAAATGCAGGATATTACCCCAGAAGTAGCCTATATTACACTGTGCATATACAGTTGATGAGCTCTTGCGCTACGCTTCGAGCGTATATACGCCTTGGTTTCTGTGTGCTCAGCTCTGCTGACTGGTATGTATTTTATGAGGTGGATAGGAGGAGGGTTTAGCCACAGAATGCATAGAGCCTTGAGTTGTTGCCGTCTGTGGAGCCCAGGCCTTTATTTGCTCTGTTTACATTAATTGCCGGTGGAATGGCGACTCCTGTTTAGATAAGTGGCTATTGCTTTGTAGTTTGGCATAAATGTCGACATGGCTGTCTACATCAAACTTAAACACTCCCTTGTTTTGGTTTTGGTTTTGGTTTTTTTTGGTCCTGTATGCTTCATATGTATCACTGACTATATTCAGATAACAGCTGGGTTTTTTAAAAAAATTATTTAAACATTTCAGTATTGTAAAATCAGCAACAAAAGGAGTTCAAGATTAGTTCAAGATCTTCCTCCTTGACTACCTTTAGGCTGTTGACGTAAATCACAGGTTCATATGAATGTGCATGTTCTTGTAAGAAACAGCAAATTCCTTTGCAGACAACAACACATAATCTAAGCCTATAAATAAACAGATTGCCTTCTGTGAGGAGTCATTTATAATAGCATTCAACATTCTTGGAAGATCAAGCCTTTAGATTTTCCACCATGACAAAGTCTTCAGGACCAATGACTTTGCACGAAAGTGAGTTTTTTTTTTTTTGTCTTATTAAGAGAAAGTGAGGGAACGACTGTTTATAACTGTAAGGTAACAAGTAAGTGCTGCTTCACGTCAGGTAGCATCACTCCACGCTGTCATTGATTCATTTCCTGTAACAGCAGTCTCCTGAGTGATTCTCTGAGATGTCAGTCACCCACGGTAATGAATGGTCATGCAGGGAATGAAACAGAGTGTCACTGAATTGTAATTTTTCAGCATATAGCGTTAATGAAAGACCGCTTTGCTGTGTCTTTGCGGTTTTGATGCAGAATTGAGTGTTTCATTTGTACACAAGGGGAGCAGTTATTCATGCAGAACGGTCAGAGAGTTGGAAAGTGTTCTCGCTGCACTTTCTGCCTCTGCCAAAATGTAATAAGTGGTGCTGCTGTGTGTAATGATGTCATTACTGATGAAAAACGACTGCTATACCTGCAGCTACTGTGCGGGGTGAAACCCAAGCAGCAGATTCGGGCCATTTCTCTCTCTCTCTCTCTCTCTCTCCCTCTCCCCCCCTCTCCCCCCCCCCCCCCCCCCTTGCTGCTGCACTGTTTGTAGTGTTTGTATGAGGAAGTGATTGGGTGGCGCCGGTGCGTACGTGCCACTCCACGCGAGCACATGGCAGAGATCACAGCGCACGTTGCCACAGTGGCAGCTCTGCCTGGCCTTTTAATCCCTGCTGGAGACCTAGACTTCTATATATCTTTCTCTCTCTCTCTTTCTCTCTCTCTCTCTCTTGTCCTTCTGTTTCGAGCCAGCCAACACACACTTGTATTAAGCATGGGACGCATCACAATTTGTCATCTTCAAAAATAAGCAGGAAATATTGTTTTTCCTCAAAAGTATACATTTTAGCAAAAATGAGAAATCAGTACTACATTTATTTAAGGCATTTAATTTAAAGAATTGAGATTCCATCAAATGAGTTCCACCACCATGGCACTCTGGAAAATCAAAAAGTTAACATCTTATAATATGTAAAAATGATTGTATTGCAGAAATCAATTGTCATCATATTTTTTAAGGATTAAAACCCTTGGACGCATGCTGTTATAGGAAAATAATCAACTGTAGGGTGGTGTGATGCATCCCAACATGAATCAGCATTACCGTTACCACCCCAAAACCAATCATTTTCCAATAACTGCATGTCCTCAAGTGTTTTATTTCTCTTACACAACAGCACTGATTAAATTTATATATATATATATATATATATATATATATATATATATATATATATATATATATATATATTTTTTTTTTTACATTTTAAATTTTTTAGTTAAATATAGAATGACACCTACTTTCTATCCATGTGTAGTTATGTGCAATCACTTACGATAAACGGTCATTACCTTACCAGCCTCTCTTTCTTTCTTTTTTTCTTGTCCTGTTACTGAGAAACTGCAAAGAGCAAACTTGTCCTTCTTGAAGACTTAGAAATCCTAAAGAAACATATTTACCGCTGATTGTTAAAGCTCGGACACTGGAGACTCCTTCCATGCAAGGAGGCCTAGTTATCTGGTGGTGTGATGGGGAATCTAGAAGCTGCAGTTTTCTGTCCTGCTGCTGTGGATCACTGATGTATGACAGTTGAACTGTGGGGAAAATTGTTCCTGTATGCAGGATTCCATCGAGCCCTTTTGAAGCACAACAATTTAGCCATAGCATTAATCAGTCTGTACAGGATTTTGCTGAATTTTTTTTGTGATTGTTGTGGCCAAAAATGCTTGATTTATGCTGCGGCTTTTTAAAAAATTTGCGATGCAATTTGTGGAGGTGTTTTTTTTTTTTTTTTTTTTTTTTTTTTTTTTTTTTTTTTTTTTTTTTTTTGGTGGACAACCAATTGAATTCACGAAATTACAATCGCATGGAATTGTTTTGCACGGTCTTTCACAGTGATGTTTGTTGGTAAACGAGACCTTTCAGCTGTACTCGTGTTCGACGCACTTGAATCGAAGAGGGTTTTGGCTGAACGCATGTTGTGATGACGTCACATGATGCATCTTGGCCCAAATCTGCGGTAATTTTGAAAAATTGCAAGCTCCTACGAATATTGTGGAGTTTGCTTGATTTTGCGTTAATTTCTGCGATCGCAAAATCACACAATCCTGGCGGGGCCGAATTATGATTTTTCAGCCCTTGCTACGGCGATACAGGACACAATTTCTGCATTTTCAAATGATGCAGTGATCAGACCAAACGTGAATAAAGCTTGCCTGGCAGAAAAGCCAATTTACTGAAGGGGAAAGGCTTTGCTAATCGCAGTTTTGTGAACCAATAAAACAAAAAAACAAGAAAATTACAAGTTAGCATGGAGCCACTGAAGTACACTACGGTTTTTGTGGTCAAAATCTGTTGTTTTTTTTTCCTCTCAACATTGTTTTATGTCTGGACCGTTTCGTCTCTTTTCCATCCAGAGACTCTTCTCGTTATTGTTCGCTCCACTGCCTTCTTCCAAGTACAGATAATGACCCGGGTTCTTGAGTAAAAAAAAAAAAAAAAAAAAAAGAATATGTCTTTTCTCCATTAAACTCTACCAGCGTGTGACTTTTAGTTTCACTCTTCTCTCAGAACGAGAGCGCGGGAGTGCAAAGGAAACACAGACTTTCGTTGCCGACAGTATGAGGTCTGCCAACGTGCTTTAACAAGAGCGATTTCCACTGTGGGTGTGACTCTGTCTTGTTAAAGATGGAAAGTAAGAGGACTCTGGAGAAAAATGAGTCATTACACTTATTTGGGTCGTGTGCTGTTGAAGAAAATCAGATGCATGATTGAGTCAGTATTCGTAGATGTGATTTGGAGAGTTTTATAACATTTAGTTTCTTAAGTTTAAAAAAAAAAAAAAAAAAAAAAAAAAAAACTTCTGATGTCAAATTTATGTTTTGTTTTTTTTAATAGAGTAGGTATAGTCTTTGGGTCTTGTTCAGGAAAACTGTCTATTTCCGGCTTTTAGTGTTTTTATTCTTTTTATGCAAATTGGAAGCAGATTGCTCACCGTATGCCTTCCAGCCATGTTCTGCCTCTGGGAGCTCAACTTAACAACTCTAAACCCCTTAAAATTTCCTACATAGTCCAAGGCCAGAAGTTTTTCTCCTCTTCTAAAAGATTGTTTTGGAGGTTTTGTCAACAGAAAGCCACTTGGAGAGGCAACTCGGAGAGTCTCGGGAGAGGAGTTAAGACTTTACTACATGTGCCGCATTTCTGCTGAAAGCATCACAAGGACTTGCGGAGCTCGGAGACATGCTGGAGTTCATTTGTTCCTCAATATCATAAAACGATTAGCCGCTGCCTTTACACAGAAGTACCTAGTGATTAGCAGTTGGGGTTGGACGAGGCTTCTGCTGCCAGCAATTATGGTCCTTAAATCATGTGAGGAATGAATTTATATAGGGCAGCGTTCGTCTGGATAGGAAGCTCCGAGAGAGAAGATGGCTGAGGATTTCACTTCCAGAATTTATTCTCCTTTTTGCAGCATTTTTTAAAGGGAAAAAATAAAACTTTAGAATCCAAAACTTTAATCCCATTGAGAATGTAACAATAGAGACTTATTAATCCACACCCTTTGTTCTATGAGTGTACAACTCATGTTTGTAATTTGTTCCATTTTCACCGAATGTTAACATGATCTAAAGTGCACCTTCAAAAGTACAGAAGTGGATCTCGAGTGGTCAATCGAGCAAAATTGGTCGTGCTCTCTGAATGGGAGGGGTGGCATACTCGCTCTCTCCCCTGTCAATCACAGTGACACCAGCCAGTTTTAGGCATTTCTGAGCTCATGAATGTGGAAGAGGGCAGATAGCGCTTTCCTCTGAATGTGATGCAGCTCGAGCAGCAATTTGAAGAGATGTGGTTGGCTGGATTCCATGTCTTGTAGGAAGCATGTGTTATAGCCTTCACCCACCCTGGTTGGTGTGTGTATATACTATATATAGTCCCCCCTTTGGGCCACCAAAACAGCTCTGGCCCATCGAGGCATGGATTTCACAAGACCTCTGAAGGCATGCTCTGGTATCTGGCACCATAACAGCAGCAGGTCCTTTAAGTCCTGTAAGTTGCGAGGTGGGGTCTCCATGGATCGGACTTGTTTGTCCAGCACATTCCACAGATCGGATTGAGATCTGGGGAATTTGGAGGCCAAGTTAACACCTTGAACTCTTTGTTGTGTTCCTCAAACCATTCCTGAACAGTTTTTGCAGTGTGGCAGGGCACATTATCTTGCAGAAAGAGGTCACTGCCATTTCCATTAGGGAATGCTATAGCCATGAAGGGGTGTAGTTGGTCTGCAACAATGCAAAGCATCACACTGACTCTGCCGGCTTGCCTTCTTCCCATAGTGCATCCTGGTGCCATCTCTTTCCCAGGTAAGCGACGCACCCGGCTGCCCACAATGTAATAGAAAATGTGATTCATCAGACCAGACCACCTTCTTCCATTGCTCCATGGTCCAGTTCTGATGACCATGTGCCCATTGTAGGTGCTTTCGGTGGTGGGCAGGGGTCAGCATGGGCACTCTGACAGGTCTGTGGCTACAACCTGTGCTGTGGCTGTGTGTTCTGAAACCTTTCTATCATAGCCAGCATTAACTTTTTCAGCAATTTGTGCTACAGTAGCTCTTCTGTGGGATCAGACCAGACAGGCTAGCCTTCGCTCCCCACACACATCAGTGAGCCTTGGGTGCCCATGACCTGGTCACGTGTTCACCGATTTGTCCTTACTTGGATCACTTTTGGTAGGTACTAACCACTGCATACCGGGAACACCCCACAAGACCTGCTGTTTTGGAGATGCTCTGACCCAGTTGTCTAGCCATCACAATTTGGCCCTTGTCACACAAGTTGCTCAAATCCTTGCGCTTGCCCATTTTTCCTGCTTCCAGCACATCACATCTGATGGTTCACTTGCTGCCTAATATATCCCACCCCTTGACAGGTGCCATTGTAATGAGATAATCAATGTTATTCACTTCACTGGTCTCATATATATTCATATATATATTCATATATATATTCATATATATATTCATATATATATATATATATATATATATATATATATATACATACACACACACACACACACACAGTGGGTATAGAAAAGAATCACCCCCCCCCCCCCCCCTTTAAAATAATCACATTTTGTGATTGCTTTTCAGCCTGAAATGAAGACGGACACAGTTTTTGTTTTATCCAGCTGTTTTAACATCCAAGTGAAAGATATAACACCAACATGTCAGAAAAAAAACAAAAAAAAACAGATTCACTGAGTTGGAAAAAGGATAACCCCCCCCCCTGCTAAAAATGACTTGTAAACTCAATCAGATGTAGCTAATCACCTTCTCAATGGCACACAAAGCCATTTGACTTTCAACTGTGATCAGCTGTGGTCATTTTGATGAGCTCGGCATGAAAAGAGCTTTCCTGGAGCATTTTTCAGTCCTTGGTAGTGCAACTGAAGCAAACAATCAACTATGGGTGGCACAGCACTGTCAAATGATCTCTGGGATAAAGTTGTGGACAGGCACAAGTCAGGAGATGGATACATAAAAAATTCAAAGGCTTTATCAATGCCTAGAAGCACAGCGAAGTCTATTGTTAAGAAGTGGAAGGTATTCGGTACAACACAGACCCTCCCTGGATCAGGACATCGCTCCAAACTGGATGAAAGAGTCAGGTGGAAACTGGTCAGAGAGGCTACCAAGAGGCCTACAGCAACTCTGAAGCAGTTGCAGGAATTTATGACAAATAGTGGTCATTGTGTGCATGTGACAACAATATCACAAATTCTCCACAAATGTGGCTTGTATGGGAGGGTTGCGAGAAAAAAGCCACCCACGACTGAGCTTTGCCAAAATGCACCTTGAAGATTCTGAGGCCACATGGAAAAAGGTGTTCTGGTTGGATGAGACTAAAATTTAATTATTTGGCCTCAACACCAAACGATATGTCTGGCGGAAATCCAATACAGCTCACCATCCAAATAACACCATTCCTACGGTAAAGCATGGAGGTGGTAATATCCTGTTATGGGGGTGTTTCTCTGCAGCAGGGACTGGAGTACTTGTCAGAATAGAAGGAAAATGGATGGGGCAAAATACTGTCAAATTCTTGAGGAAAATCTGCACCAGAATCAACACCTTCCAACTAGTCAGATTCAAGAATTCAACAGGGCTGTAGTATAATAAAAAGATATGACTTGTTTTGATTTGGCTGTGATCTCCTGTACTATTAAATTTTACACTGACCTTCGCAATGAAGTTTTAAAAACAGGTGTGTTTTATGAGGATCTTTAAGCCTTGCAGTCATGCTAATGCCTGGGTTTTAAGGATTAGCACTTTTTCAGGTTTTCTTTAGTGGGTGTTGAGGCGCGTTCCCTTAAGAGCTTCAGAAATATTTTGGAACTCCTTGGAAACCTTGAGTGGCACATAAGACAGAGCGTGCAAGTGCACCATCAAGCCTTTTAATGGAAGATTGTATTAGATTGAAGTGCCTCTCCTTTTAGAGTGCATGCAAGGTTACTGTAAAGACATTTGAAAAGGCTCCATTTGACTCTTGTTTTAATGGCACGAGATGTCTTCATCAGTTTCGTCATAATAAATCACCGGGTGATGAGCAAGTAATAACGTGTTCTGCAGACCAAGTGTACAAATGTCAGGAGTGCTCTTGGAGATGGGTGCACGCCAGCAAGTATTCTCCTCCTCCAAGATGCTCCAGAAAGCAGGTTTGGAGCAGTGCACCTGTTGCCCAGGCAGCAGCTCAACAAAACAAGCAGAAGGGTTGTAGATGAGGGTGGCTGTGAGCCGTTCAGATCTGTCAGTGCTGTCACCGGAGCGTGCTGGGAGCTGTTGGGTGCTGCTGGGAGTGGCCAGCCTCCCCGTTACTCAGCACTGCGTAGGCAGGAAGGTGTGACTCAAGGAATTTTAACTCTGGGATAAAGGAGTATGCGACTGGTCTTGGCACGACTTTGGCATTAGTGAGAAGAAGAAACACCAGCAAGAGCAGAGAATAAGAAAAAGTTGATGTACAACGAATCCTGACACACCTCTACAGACGAGAATAGAAGTAGAAGGTGGAGTCAGATTTGAACAACGAAAACAACAAAATGTTTTGCATGAACAAACACCTTGGCATGCTTCTGTGGAAATTGTAAAATGAGCCATTTAGATCAAAAACAGGCACACCAGACTTTTGATGTGTGTAAGGGAATACAGTTGAAAATGCAGCGATACAAAGCATATAGCCAGTCTGCAAGACACCTATAAGATATGTGACTAATACTAGTTTCTACTAGTATCTAGTTAAATGTAGCTGGTTAATGTTACTTCCTTTAAATGAGTCTTTGCTTACAGTACTTCAGCATGTTGAAACATTTTACTGAGGCAGGGCCAGGGCTGCTCATCCTCAGGTTCCACACTACAGTCAGGGGGATTGATTAGATTTACATTTATGGCATTATCCAGAGCGACTTACATTGATCTCATTTGTACATCTGAGCTGTTGAGGGTCTTGCTCAAGGCTCCAACAGTGGCAACATGGTGGTGCTGGGTTTTGAACTCATGACCTTCCGATCAGAAGTTCAACGTCTTAATCACTAAGCATTAGACAAGACTAATGCTAGTTTGCACAAGTGCTAGGTCAGGGCTTGTCAACTTGCAGACAGTGCAAGAATTTCAGCTGATCGACCCGAGTGCTTGGAAAAAAATTGCTCGTTTGGAAAAAAATATATATATATATATATATTCCATAAACCAAATGTTTAAATAAGAATGGACTAAGTAGTTTACATTGTAATTAAAAGCAACACTACAACGCAAAACATAACCATGGCGAATTTTGTTCTCTAGCTGTAAACTAATTATTAATGGTTAAACATTAAAAGGTAACTGTTGTCACGAATTATATGGAACTGGACCTTCAACAGTTTTAGTTGAATGTAAAGAAAGACAGTCAAACTTAAGAGCATAAATAATACAATAAAAATAAACAAATAAATAAGTTACTTCAAGGCAAGTTCAGGATTTAGTTCTAGCAGGTTTTTTTCCCCTGCCCCCTCACCACTTTCTAGCTTCATACGTCTGTCAGACCGTCTGAGCAGCAGTCACTCTCGGGTAAACAAGGATACCAAGAGTTGTAAATGGTGTTGGAGGATTGTTTCCATTGCTTGGGCATATGGTGATTTTGACATTGTGAATGGAAACTTTGGGGCAATTAATGAAGAGTGTTTAAAATCTGAAAGTCATTACACTGCTGTGTTGTGGGTTGGATTCAGCGCCTTTGTTCTACTGAGGAAAGAATAAAAGATGGGCCGAGTGTCCTGGGCAGTTCTGTAGTCCTCCTGCATGCCACATTTTATATGTTTTCTTGCGTTACTACTTGCATTTTGAGTTTACGAGTTTAGGAATTCGCTGATGAGTTGAGACAAAAATGTTCAGGGGTGGAAAATCCTGAGAAATAAGTACTTGGATGAAAGATAATGTGTCAAAATCTTACTCAATTAAAAGTAAAAGCCAGAAAATTTACTCCAACTTTTAAATGTATTAAAAAGTAAACTGGTGAATCTAAGTAATGTGTTCATGTGAAAATGTAACCATTTTGTCAGAAAACATCATTCATTCTCTGTAAGTTTGCTTGTGATATGCATGGCTAGCGCTAGATAGTAATTAATCAGAAGTAAAATATGTAATATTTAACATTAGCTAGAATTTTATTTGACGGTTACGTTAGCTGCTGGAATCAATGCTAGTCTAACCTGGCATTAGCAAAGAAAGAAGGCTAACCTAGTCAGTCTCTCCAGGATTTTATGATTTTACGATCACAGAAATTAATGCAAAATCAAGCAAACTCCGCAATATTTGGAGGAGCTTGCAATTTTTCAGAATTACTGCAGGTTTTCCGCAGATTTGGGCCAAGACGCATCATGTGACTTAATCACAACGCACAGTCAGCCAAAGCCCCCTTCGATTCACGTGCGTCAAACATGAGTACATAAACTGATAGGTCTCGTTTACGAACAAACATCACTGCGAAAAACTGCAATTGCAATTTCACCAATTCAAAGCACAAAAAACAAAAAAGTTGCATGGCAAATTTTGAAAAAAGCCGCCGCAAAATCAAGCATTTTTGAGCACAACAATCACAAAAAAAAACTCAGCAAAATTCTATCTGGACTGATTAATTAAATACAGTGCCCCCCACTAATATTGGCACCCTTGGTAAATATGAGCAAAGAAGGCTGTGAAAATTTGTCTTTATTGTATAACCTTTTGATCTTTTGTTCAAAAAAATTCACAAAAATATCTCTGCTCTCATGGATATCAAACAATTGCAAATACAACAAAAATTTATTTGTTAAATATAGGTGTGCAACAGTTATTGGCTCCCTTTTAGTCAATACTTTGTGCTACCTCCCTTTGCCAAGATAACAGCTCTGAATCTTCTCCTATAATGCCTGATGAGGTTGGAGAATACATGGCAAGGGATCTGAGACCATTCCTCCATACAGAATCTCTCCAGATCCTTCAAATTTCGAGGTCCACGCTGGTGGACTCTCCTCTTCAGTTCACCCCACAGGTTTTCTATGGGTTTCAGGTCAGGGGACTGGAATGGCCATGTCAGGACATTGATTTTTTTTTTGGATTTTTGATGTATGTTTTGGATCATTGTCCTGCTGGAAGATCTAACCACGGACCATTTTAAGTTTTCTGGCAGAAGCAGTCAGGTTTTCATTTAATATCTGTTGATATTTGATAGAGTCCATGACGCCATGTATCCTAACAAAATGTCCAGGTCCTCTGGCAGAAAAACGGCCCCAAGACGTTAGAGAGCCACCAGCATATTTAATCATGTGCATGAGGTACTTTTCCATATGGCTACCTCTCTGTGTGTGCCAAACCACCTCTGGAGTTTATTGCCAAAAAGCTCTATTGTGGTTTCATCTGACCATAGAACCCGATCTCATTTGAAGTTCCAGTAGTGTCTGGCAAACTGAAGACGCTTGAGAGTAGAGGCTTTTTTCTTGAAACCCTTCCAAACAACTTGTGGTGATGTAGGTGACTTCGGATTGTAGTTCTGGAGACTTTCTGACTCCAAGATGCTACTAACTTCTGCAGTTCTCCAGCTGTGATCCTTGGAGATTTTTTGGCCAGTCGAACCATCCTCTTCACAGTGCATTGAGACAATATAGACACACATACAATTCCAGGTTGATTCATAACATTTCCAGTTGACTGGAACTACTTAATTATTGTCCTGATGGTGGAAATGGGCATTTTCAGTGCTTGTGCTATTTTCTTATCGCCACTTTCCATTTTGTGAAGCTCAACAACCCTTTGTCGAACATCACAGCTATATTCCTTGGTCTTACCCATTGTTATGAATGACTAAGGGAATTTGGACTATGTGTTACCTCATATTTATACCCAATTTCCTGTTCATAGTCATATACCCAGGTGTACTAAAAAAAAATATATCAATGGGAATATACTTCAAACATATTTTTCTCATATGAATTCATAGGGGTGCCAATAATTGTTGCACAGCTATATTTAACAAAGTTTAAACAATTTTTTTGGATAAACCTGTGTTTTTGTTTGCAATTGTTTGATATCCATGAGAGTATTTTTGTGATTTTTTTTGTTTTATTTATTTATTTATTTTTTTAACAAAAGATCAAATGGTTAAACAATAAAGACAATTTTTCACAGCCTTCTTTGCTCATATTTACCAAGGGTGCCAATAATAATGGAGAGCATTGTATGTATCACAATATATAGGTTTGCTAACAAACTGTGAGCAGAACAGTAGTGTCGCATTAAAACGTGGGACAACTGAGGTCAGTAATACTTTTAATTAATGTGAAAAAAAACAACACATTATAAAAATACACATTGTTTGGGTTTAGTACAATATTTTAACAGCAAGTCAAGAGTTTGTAATTTTTATTTAATATATATTTTTTTTGTATTTTGGAAGTGTATTGAAGCCATATGGATGAAACTTAAGACACAATGACAACCAAAAAGTGGGGGAAAATGGGTAAAAAAAAAAAAAACTATCCATGAGACGTGTAAAATGTGTTATTTATAGTACATAATTATATAAAAGTAATATTTTAAAGCAAGCTTCTCCACAGTAGATATGAGTAAGAGTATTATTGTCATTGGTGGGTTTGGTGGTGAGTAACCGTGCTGGTGTGTGCTTTCACAGCTGCTGGAGTATGTAGGAAAGGGAAAGAGCATCATGGACGTGGGACTCGCTCAGGCTCGCCAGCCGCTCTGTACACGGAGCCACTACTTCGAAGTGGAGATTGTGGACCCTGGAGAGAAGTGCTACATTGCATTGGGCCTCGCTCGAAGAGTAAGTAATGTACACAGCATTGTTTATAGTAATGGTGTTATAGTAATGGTGTTAGATTAATGGTGTTCTAAAACTCAACGATGTTGCTGAGGCTGAATTATACTTCTGAAAAATGGGGTTTTGGCCAGAATTGGGGTTTTCTATCTATAATACACTTAGGGGTTCAACACAGAAGTGGGTGTGGTCTAAACTGGAAAGTTCTTTCTTTTATCCACGCTTCCTTCCTTCCTTCCTTCCTTCCTTCCTTCCTCCCTCCCTCTCTCCTTCCTTCCTTACTTCCTTCTGCCCTCCCTCCTTCCTCCTTCCTCCTTCCTCCTTCCTCCTTCCTTACTTCCTTTTTTCTTCTCGCTCTCCATCCATCCTCCCTCCCTCTTTCTCTCCTTCCTTCCTTCCTTCCTCCCTTCTTCCTTCCTTCCTTCCTTTTCTTCTTCTCGCTCTCCATCCATCTTCCCTCCCACCTTCTCTCCTTCCTTCCTTCCTTCCTCTCTCCTCCCTTCCTTCCTTCTTTCCTTCCCCCCCCTTGTTCTATCCTACCTTCCTCCCTCTCTCCCTCCTTTCTTACATCCTTTCTCCATCTCACTCTCCTTCCTTCCTACCTACATCCCTTCTCTTTTCCATTCTTTTTTCCTTGCTTCTCTCCATCTGTCCTTCCCCCCTTCTTTTCTTCCTTCTCCTTTGTTCCTTGCTCCCTCCTTCTTTCCTTCCTTCTCTCCTTCCTTCCTTTCTTTCATCCTACAGTTATCAAGCTCTTCCAATCAAGTTCTTCTGAACATTTGTACATTATTAACAGCAAAGGTTGTAATCCATTTGAGTGCAAAAGTTTGGTTTCTTATGGGGAATTGTACAGTGAGGGGAAAAAAGTATTTGATCCCCTGCTGATTTTGTACATTTGCCCACTGACAAAGAAATGATCAGTCTATAATTTTAATGATAGGTGTATTTTAACAGTGAGAGACAGAATAACAACAAAAAAATCCAGAAAAACACATTTCAAAAAAGTTATAAATTGATTTGCATTTTAATGAGGGAAATAAGTATTTGATCCCCTATCAATCAGCAAGATTTCTGGCTCCCAGGTGTCTTTTACACAGGTAACGAGCTGAGTTTAGGAGCGCACTCTTAAAGGGAGTGCTCCTAATCTCAGCTTGTTACCTGTGTAAAAAACACCTGTCCACAGAAGCAATCAATCATTCAGATTCCAAACTCTCCACCATGGCCAAGACCAAAGAGCTGTCCAAGGATGTCAGGGACAAGATTGTAGACCTACACAAGGATGGAATTGGCTACAAGACCATCGGCAAGCAGCTTGGTGAGAAAGTGACAACAGTTGGTGCGATTATTCACAAATGGAAGAAACTGTCAGTCTCCCTCGGTCTGGGGCTCCATGCAAAATCTCACCTCGTGGAGTTTCAATGATCATGAGAACGGTGAGGAATCAGCCCAGAACTACACGGGAGGATCTTGTTAATGATCTCAAGGCAGCTGGGACCATAGTCACCAAGAAAACAATTGGTGACACACTACGCCGTGAAGGACTGAAATCCTGCAGCGCCCGCCAGGTCCCCCTGCTCAAGAAAGCACATGTACAGGCCCGTCTGAAGTTTGCCTGAATGATTCAGAGGAGAACTGGGTGAAAGTGTTGTGGTCAGATGAGACCAAAATCGAGCTCTTTGGCATCAACTCAACTCGCCGTGTTTGGAGGAGGAGGAATGCTGCCTATGACCCCAAGAACACCATCCCCACCATCAAACATGGAGGTGGGAACATTATGCTTTGGGGGTGTTTTCCTGCCAAGGGGACAGGACAGCTGTACCGCATCAGAGGGACGATGGACAGGGCCATGTACCATCAAATCTTGGGTGAGAACCTCCTTCCCTCAGCCAGGGCATTAAAAATGGGTTGTGGATGGGTATTCCAGCTTGACAATGACCCAAAAACACACAGCCAAGGCAACAAAGGAGTGGCTCAAGAAGAAGCACATTAAGGTCCTGGAGTGGCCTAGCCAGTCTCCAGACCGTAATCCCATAGAAAATCTGTGGAGGGAGCTGAAGGTTCGAGTTGCCAAACGTCAGCCTCGAGACCTTAATGACTTGGAGAGGATCTGCAAAGAGGAGTGGGACACAATCCCTCCTGAGACGTGTGCAAACCTGGTGGCCAATTACAACCTCTGTGATTGCCACCAAGGGTTTTGCCACCAAGTACTAAGTTGAAGGGGTCAAATACTTATTTCCCTCATTAAAATGCAAATCAATTTATTACTTTTTTTGAAATGTGTTTTTCTGGATTTTTTTGTTGTTATTCTGTCTCTCACTGTTAAAATACACCTACCATTAAAATTATACAGGTGCATCTCAATAAATTAGAATGTCGTGGAAAAGTTTGTTTATTTCAGTAATTCAACTCAAATTGTGAAACTCGTGTATTAAATAAATTCAATGCCACAGACTGAAGTAGTTTAAATCTTTGGTTCTTTTAATTGTGATGATTTTGGCTCACATTTAACAAAAACCCACCAATTCCCTATCTCAACAAATTAGAATATGGTGACATGCCAATCAGCTAATCAACTCAAAACACCTGCAAAGGTTTCCTGAGCCTTCAAATTGGTCTCTCAGTTTGGTTCACTAGGTAAGCCACAAACATTCATTGCCAAAGAAGCTGGCTGTTCACAAAGTGCTGTATCCAAGCATGTTAACAGAAAGTTGAGTGAAAGGAAAAAGTGTGGAAGAAAAAGATGCACAACCAACCGAGAGAACCGCAGCCTTATGAGGATTGTCAAGCAAAATCGATTCAAGAATTTGAGTGATCTTCACAAGGAATGGACTGAGGCTTGGGTCAAGGCATCAAGAGCCACCACACACAGACGTGCAAAGGAATTTGGCTACAGTTGTCGTATTCCTCTTGTTAAGCCACTCCTGAACCACAGACAATGTCAGAGGCGTCTTACCTGGGCTAAGGAGAAAAAGAACTGGACTGTTGACCAGTGGTCCAATATCACAATTTTCAGATGGGAGCAAGTTTTGTATTTCATTTGGAAACCAAGGTCCTAGAGTCTGGAGGAAGGGTGGAGAAGCTCATAGCCCAAGTTGCTTGAAGTCCAGTGTTCAGTTTCCACAGTCTGTGATGATTTGGGGTGCAATGTCATCTGCTGGTGTTGGTCCATTGTGTTTTTTGAAAACCAAAGTCACTGCACCCGTTTACCAAGAAATTTTGGAGCACTTCATGCTTCCTTCAGCTGACCAGCATTTTGAAGATGCTGATTTCATTTTCCAGCAGGATTTGGCACCTGCCCACTCTGCCAAAAGCACCAAAAGTTGGTTAAATGACCATGGTGTTGGTGTGCTTGACTGGCCAGCAAACTCACCAGACCTGAACCCCATAGAGAATCTATGGGGTATTGTCAAGAGGAAAATGAGAAACAAGAGACCAAAAAATGCAGATGAGCTGAAGGCCACTGTCAAAGAAACCTGGGCTTCCATACCACCTCAGCAGTGCCACAAACTGATCACCTCCATGCCAGGCCGAATTGAGGCAGCAATTAAAGCAAAAGGAGCCCCTACCAAGTATTGAGTACATGTACAGTAAATGAACATACTTTCCAGAAGGCCAACAATTCACTAAAAATGTTTTTTTTATTGGTCTTATGAAGTATTCTAATTTGTTGAGATCGTGAATTGGTGGGTTTTTGTTAAACGTGAGCCAAAATCATCACAATTAAAAGAACCAAAGACTCTAACTACTTCAGTCTGTGTGCATTGAATTTATTTAATACACGAGTTTCACAATTTGAGTTGAATTACTGAAATAAATTAACTTTTCCACAACATTCTAATTTATTGAGATGCACCTGTAGACTGATAATTTCTTTGTCAGTGGGCAAACGTACAAAATCAGCAGGGGATCAAATACTTTTTTCCCCTCACTGAAAATATTTTACGCTTTATCAACAAAACTAATTTCCGCGTTTCCTTTATAGTGTTTTGCCATTGACAACCCCTTACAACATACAGCCTAAATATAGCTCAAAAGATTGACGTGCTGTAGTTGATTTATTTGCATGTGCCTCATTAAGATGTCTAATGACTTAACAGTTAACACAATTACTTTATTTACTTTGTTAAATCTTAAATCGAAAACTCTTGTTAAAGGGATAATTCACCCAAAAATCAAAATTCTGTCATCAATTACTCACCCTCGTGTCGTTCCAAACCTATAAGACTTTCGTTCATCTTCGGAACACAGATGAAGACATTTTAATGAAACCTGGGAGATTTTTGTCCTTCCGTTTACAGTCCAAGTAACCAAAAATTTCAAGCACCAAAAAGTTCATAAAGGCATCGTAAAAGTAATTCATGTGACTCCAGTGGTTTAATTGCTTTGCGCAATGTCAAATCTCTATGTCAAACTCTGCAGACGTCTTTGTTACAAAGATTGTTCTGTGTGACTCAGTTTGTGTACAGCATCCCTCTTCCTCTACTGTAAACAGTGCAGCGCTTCCGGGTCCCGTTGTATCGTGAGAGCGGACATTCTAGCAAGATGTCTGCAGATTTCGACATAGAGGAGGACATGCATTTTTTTTGTCACAACACGCATGCGTCGTGGTTCTCTCGTGAACGTGCATCGGAGGTCTATGCGGAAGTGAAGATATTTTGTGAATAAAGACTTAATTTTCATTTTTTGCGCTCACAAAGCATTCGTATCGCTTCATAAAATTGGGATTAAACCACCGGAGTCATATGGATTACTTTTACAAAACCTTTTGGAGCTTGAAAGTTTTGATTACTTGGACTGTAAACGGAGGGACAGAAATTCATGACAGAGAGTCAGGAGAACTGGCTCTCACAACACAACAAAACTCAATGAATTAATCATGGACATGTTTGGTTTGATTTGATTTTAAAATGCTAGAACTTTACTTACTTGTGGGTTTGATACATGCAAAAGTGAAACATTTGAGTACTTGTTCAGAACTTCCAATACTATAAAATGTCAAAATTTCACCACGTGCCATTTCTGTTCCAATTTCAAGGTACTATTATTTGGTGATTTGTGACTGAACCATTTTCACCATGGATTTGTACTGCTTAGTCTTGGAAAATGACCTTATTTAGAGCTTTATAATTAATAAATCTAGTCACATTTTTTTCTCTAAAATATGGAAATTTTACACAATTTAGAATCTATGGTGAGGCCATATGAAATACTCAGTGTCTCCTTGCCTATATGAGCACTGTACAATGGAACCACACATGGTGCAACATCCATGTTCACCTGCCCTGAGGCGGAGCACGTAAATGTGGAGCAGCCGCGTGACAAATCACCTCTTGCTCTTTCCACCACATGAGACGTGCAGAGGAAAAGAACACTCAGCACTGTCTGTGCAACACTTGAAGTCTGTGCTTGGAGCAGAGAATTTTTTCCATGAAGTTGGAGTCCAAACGTAATCAAAGGGCTTGTCTAAACGACGCGGCAACAAACGAATAAATCACTTTCCGAGTAAAATCACTGACTCTCCTTTACTGTTGTCTTTACATATAAACAGTTCTGCTTCACGCTTTCCTCTTAGTTAAGCTTGATCATTTTGACGGCTGTCGTGTCTTCCTGCCTCTCGTTTCAGGCTGGCCATGGACGGTGCTGGCCTAATTACTCTCAGGTCTGCAACCGCAGACAGTAAACATGCTTGTCAACTGAAGGGTTGAGCAAGGCCACTGACTTCGCTGTCCTCCGAAGGGGGGGGGGGGGGGGTAATGGAGAAGTCGGGCGGGGGTAATGTCGGGGAGGTTTATCAAAGGTGCCGTAACTTCCCCTGGAACATTGCAGCCTTTATGCATCTGTGTTTTATTATGCAGCAAAGGGCAACAAAGGTGGTAAAGCAGGTAATTGCAGGGGTGCTTAATTACTGTTTACTTGCTTTGGACGTCAAGCTTCACACAGCATCCTGTGTCTGAGAGATCATCACAGGCATACTTACGAGCTGCTAATAAGACAGACCTGCCAACCTTCTCGCATTTTGCGTACGAGCTCTTTATTTTAACACTGGAGTACACTGCTACGAGTTATCGCTCAAAATTATCGACAGTTGCGACAGTGTTTTGAAATCAACTATATTATTGTTGCATTCGAATTAACTCGGAAGTGGGAATTCTGAACTCAGAACGTCAAGTTTGGCGCAATCGGGCTACAAAGTGGGGAAAAAAAACTGCCGCCTCTATGTAAGCGTATGCTTTGTTACCAACACGCTAGCCAGTTAACATTAGTGATCGTGAGTTTATGATGTATTTACATTCTCAAAAAAGTGAACTGTATGGTCAGTGTCATAGATTTAAACAACTAACATGTCTGTGTTGGTGAATCTAAAGTAAATACTACTATAAACCTGTTTAAAGTAGTGATGGGATATTTTAATTTCTGTTGCCATTGTGAGCGGCCATGTTGACATGATGTTATATGTTGAACCAGGGGCTTCAGGAGACCTTCCAGACTTTCCGAGTAGGAATTCCAAATTGAGAGCAGGGTTTCTTTCTGTCATATCTCCCCCCCCCCCCCCCCCTTGGAGGTTGGAAATTTCGAGTTACAAGCTTTAGTTGAATGCAACATAACTGACACCCCTTGGAATCCCCACCTCCTTCCCCCATGTCGCATCAGTTGGTCTTTTCTCGGTTTCCAGCTTGAACGATGTGTCTTTGCTTTCTGTCAAGGTAAACCTTGGTTCATTGATGTAAAATAAAAGAAATTGATATAGGTTTGACTTAGTGAACATTAAACCTTAGACAAGAGATTTGTAATAGGACTTTATCGAAAATGTACTGTCGTCCCCCCCCCCCCCCCCCCAACCCTCCTCGGCATGACAACACATTATTCCTTATTGGGGTTGGCAGGTCTGATAAGACCCGCTTTGCTGAAGATAACTTTGATGTTCACCTGTTCAATTGGCTTAGAGAGAATCATACCTGGCATTTTAATTTGTCCTTTGACCACCTGGATTGGTGGACTGAAGAGGAATCTAATTCCCAGTTTGGTAGCCATGTAAGAACAGCCCGCGTCAGCAACACCTGCTTCCACAAGCAACTGCTTCTACCCATAAAGATGCCAGTTATTTTGAATAGGCACTAAACTGCATCCACTATTTCCCCAGTACACTGTTCATTCCGCTATACTGCTTTGCTAGGGCAGCATCCCGACCATGGTTCATCAGTTGATGACCCCTGACCGAGTCCATTCCAGCTTGCAATTCGATAAACATTCTGCAGCTCCTAATATCTGAAAGTCTGAAAGACAGATAACATTCTTTAGAGTTTCAATGACTTTCAGTGCCAGCCTCTTTGAATGTCCAGTAAAAGCCGATGGGATAGTGAAGGTAAAGATAGATAGTACTTGATTTGAGATCAGTGTGATCTTGCCCTGCACACTGCCTTATCAGTGCTTTACTTTCAGTGTTATACTTCTTGTCTGTTCAGCAGCATTTACAGGAATGGACAAATGCTAAATGAATTAGCTGTCCCATCATGTGCCTGCCCAGTTCCATGTTTTGGTTGCATGGAAACCAAGGTGACTCTTGTTGCTTTGCCTGTTTTTTTTTGTTTTTTTTGTTGGTTTTGTCAGTGTTTCCATGTCCTTGCATGCTCCTGATTCTGAAAAGATTGTCTGTCATCCGTGCACGCTAATTAATCCGTTTAGTAAAAATCATTCTACCATCACCCCGATCACTCCTCGGCCTACGTGAGACATCTCTAATTGTTGAACCTACTTGTCTGCCAGGCAACCATAAAAAAAAAATGAATTGCCATGCTTTTCCTACCCTTGGCCCACCCTCTAGCTATAAAGCACTAGAAATCAACAGTTCCTCCAGAGCCAGTTAACCTAAGACACATACTTTTAATGAATTTAAATTGTGGGTTACAATCTGACTGCATTGTGGTTCATTTCTGTGAGCCTCACTCCAACAAATCCCTTTCTGTTGTACTCATAAGGCAATAGCGCATTGATTTTGATTCTGAATTTTAACTAGCTCTGACTCCCACACCTGGCACACCGCCAGCAGCTCGTTTGTAGCTCCAGAGCACTTCCGTTTGCCTCCGGTTGCTAGGATGCAGGACAAAGGTCTGAGTGGAGGTAATGAGGGGCGGAGGTGTGCACTAGTGCACCAGTCTCCATCTCTTATTACCCTTTGGCCTTCCTGACCTGGGACGTCCATTTCCTTTCCTTCCTTCGGGTTGGACTCCAAGAGTCTTCAGAAATACAGTACTTAATCTGTTCACAAGACCAGCACAGGCCAGGAAATTTTCTCCCAGCAAACAATTTCATAATACTAATTCAACAGTGACGAGAGGTTGGCACAAAGGAATCTCTCAACACTCACCTCGTTGTGGTGGCCATGGAGCCCGTACTGTACCTGCCTCTCTTCCTCCATCACTTATCTCTGTGCTAAATTTGTTAGGAGATGGGCATCAACCTCCATCAACAGCCTCTCAGCGACTTGTTGATTTTGCCACAGTGTGGAAATGCAGGCAGCTCAAATAACACAGATTAATCCCCCCACTCCATGGATCAGATGGGATTGAGTCAGTGACTGGCACGACTGTTTGTGTTCCTTGGAAGCCTGATGCCTCACTTTAAGTTTAGTTTAGTTTATTTATATAGCACAATACAACAACAGTCGTTGACCATTGTGCTGTACAAGAAATTATAACATCAAGTTAATAAAACACCAATCAAAACAATAAAACAACATAAAAGTAATATGATACAGGAGGTAGTACATACAGAGGAAAAAACATGCTCAGGACAATTCAGATGTTATAAGCCTTTTCTAAAAGGTGAGTTTTAAGTTTTACTTTAAATAGAGATTCTGAAGAGATTATCCTAATAGATAAAGGTAGGCTATTCCACAATTTGGGGCCGACTATGGCAAAAGCCCGGTCTCCCTTTCATTTTAACCTTGATCTGGGAACCTTTAACAGTTTCTGGTTTGATGACCTTAAACATCTCGCGCATATGTTAACACTTTAATGGCTTTTAACCACCAGTTTGGAGAAGACAACCCTCTCTAGTTCCTTGGAAAGGGTTAATCGAGAGCATATCTACGTAAGTCCTGTAATTGTGTTTTCCTGTGCTACCTCCATGATTGACATGATAATGTTCCCTTTTTGGTCGTATTATTGTTATGTGACTGTGTGGATATGAAACTCCGATACAAATCATGTGGATGTTCATGTGAAGTTACATACTATAGTGATTTATTTTGACATGTACAATCTTCCAAGACGGCCTTCTATTGTAGCACGTTTATCTGACGTGTCATCATCTCGATCCTCTCTTTGCAAATGTTCTTTTGTTCAGTGTCATGCCCTAATCCGAATGCCCCACGGAATGCTTACATTGAGATAATTCTTAACTGGAACCTTGGGCTGAAAATAAGGGGATGGATGCTTAAGCATATCATCCGTCTTGCTATGACTGGTTCTGTGGTTTTTTTTTTTTGTTTTGTTTTGTTGTTTTTTTTAACCAAGACAGTAAATCCATCAGCTTTTGCTCCGCTGCTTTCTCATCCCCTCTATTTTCCTAATTAGATAAACAGATCAAACGACATCCAGCTCTCAGCGCAACACTGCCGTCGGCCACATACTTTACTGAGCCTAAACCAAAACAGTTTCCACGTAATCTTGGAGACGAGTTTACAAAAAAGCAGGTCTTGTGGTTACAGAGCAGAAAATGAGGATTTGGCTGAAGAGGAACGTGTAAGACACATTCCACCGTCTCTTCTCCTACCTTTTCTTTCCTCCTCTTTCAAGCATTGCTACTGCTTTCTGAGAAGTGGTAACATTTCCTTAACTTAACTTAAAGGAAATTTACGACTTGCATATAAATCTTTATAATTAACATGTTATTTTCGATTGCATCAAAGATTTATTTTGTAGTTAATTCTTTTTTTTTTTTTTTGTCCACTTTGGTTGATTCACTTGTGTTGCTGGTTTCCTACATTACCCACAATCCCATGTGACTATTTTCTGATAGTGGTGCAATGAGATTTAGCCCCTGCTTCATCTCTACCTAAAGAGATCGATGCAGCGGGGCTTTAGTCCTTTAGTCGGTCCAGCTCTCAAACAGATCATCTTCCAAAGCTTCAACTTTCATGCTAATTGCACTGTCAATGCCATCACCCTCATCATCTCGTATATTGCTATCTAGCCAAGTCTCTGCTGTAATTCAGCTGCATTGCATACTGGGACTTGAGTCCACCATTTGCACCAACTTCTACACTAATTCTGCATTGGATTTCTTAATAATATCATGTTGAACTTTGCTGGAAAATGGCAACTGGGAATAGACACTCTTGCTGTTTTGTTTTTAGGAGCGAACAGCAAAACCAGACAGTTATCCCTAATGTTTGAAAATGTTGAATATTTTTTAAATGCAAATGCGTTTCATTTGAACTGGTTGAGAAATGCCTGTGTGCAGCATTGTGTCAGTGAGATCCTCGGAACGATTTTACACACTCGAGGGCAAAAGAGGTAATGTGTTATTTTTATCTCTTGAACCTGATAAGAGCATCAACATTAAGCAATGAACGCCTCATTTGTGGATCGAGCCATTAGGAAGAGGGCAAAACATTTCAGGAATGAATAACAGTTGTGGAGTACTCGTGCAGGTGCTTTGGTTGTAGAGACACAAAAATGCGAAAACACATTTCCGATCATTACCTCTGACTCATTCTCTGATCTTATCAACAAAAAAAATAATCATTTGGCTGCTCTGAGTGTTTCCTGCTGTCGTGGGACTGTTATATACTAGAGACGCATCCTGTGCTGCTATGTGAAAGCAGTCACGGGGGGACAAATCATAAATCCATTACCTAGCACACCAGGCAAATGGGAGCTCTGTCCCATGATATACTTGCCCAGAAGTCCCAAAACTAAAACCCTTAGTGGTTAGCACATTTGCCTCTCATCTCCACAGTTGCTGTGGCTCTGTAGCTTTTCCATTTGAATGTTGATTAATAAGCTTGTGAGAACTTTACGACGATCTTTCACCGTCACCATAATTGCTACTTGTTCCCAACGCCTTTTATAATGACACCATGTGCGACTTGAGAATATATTTTTGCAGCATTTATATCTAGAACTATTATTTTTTATGTAACAATAAAGCATAACAAAAACAAAAGTGTCCAAATACTTATTTCCTCTCTGGGATGCGACAGTCATCTAATATCTTCATCATTGTAATCTGTGTGTGTGTGTGTGTGTGTGTGTGTGTGTTTTTCTCCAGGACTACCCTAAGAACAGACATCCAGGCTGGAGCCGAGGCTCGGTAGCATATCACGCAGGTGAGTCCCACACAACACTGCTTAAATTTTAAAAAAAAAAGAAAAAGTCAACCTTCTACTACAGTAGGTAATAGAGACGTTTGTAAAGTAGTCTGGTCAATCACACACACCGTTCACACCTGCTGAATCGTCCATAATATGCAAATCAGCTCATTAGATGCGAAAAACAACTTCCTGTGTTCCTAGTAGAAAGATGGCTAGTGTGTTCGACTTATTAGAATTTTTATCCATACTCCTCATTCAGATATAATCCTGATACACAAAGTGTAGTAAATGCATGTTCTCACTGCATCGGCCAGTATGTTGTGTGTGTGTGATGTGTGATGTGTTTATGCACTGCACCCACATATCACTTAATCTGTCTGTGATTAAGGTTGTGTGCTGGTGACCGGAACCTTGTGAGTTCAGATCCAGTAACTGTGAGAGTCATTGGGCCGTGAGCGAGACGCTGCATTCTGAGAGATCATTTTTTTAAACCACTATTTGCTTTACACATTTTCTGATTTATGTCTGTGTTTGTTCCTGTGTAGCAGCTCTGTCCAGGCCTGTTCAGAAGTTTCTAAGAATTAAAAGTACATATCTTTGTCTCTGAGTGTAAGTGTCTGCGTGTATGTTGTATCTGTTGATGCGTGTTATTTTTGTGTCTGTGTGTATGTCTGTTTTCCTTTATATACATATATATATATATATATATATATATATATATATATATATATATATATATATATATATATATATATATATATATATATATATATATATGTGTATATATACACACACACACATACAGTATCTCACAAAAGTGAGTACACCCCTCACATTTTTGTAAATATTTTAT